>CM038678.1:77485663-77655603 GCA_021605205.1 Aegilops longissima | reverse complement strand
GAAGATCTTTATCGGTCAAACCGCATAACTACATCGTTGTTCCCTTTGTCATCGGTATGTTACTTACCGAGATTCGATCGTCGGTATCCAATACCTAGTTCAATCTCGTTACCGTAAGTCTCTTTACTCATTCCGTAATACATCATCTCACAACTAACTCATTAGTTGTAATGCTTGCAAGGCTTAAGTGATGTGCATTACCGAGAAGGCCTGGAGATACCTCTCCGAGCAATCGGAGTGACAAAACCTAATCTCGAAATCGCCAACCCAACAAGTACCTTTGGAGACACCTGTAGTACTCCTTTATAATCACCCAGTTACGTTGTGACGTTTGGTAGTACCCAAAGTGTTCCTCCGGTAAACGGGAGTTGCATAATCTCATAGTTATAGGAACATGTATGGGTCATGAAGAAAGCATTAACATACTAAACGATCAACTGTTAAGCTAACGGAATGGGTCATGTCAATCAGATCATTCAACTAATGATGTGACCTTGTTAATCAAATAACAACTCCTTGTTCATGGTTAGGAAACATAACCATCTTTGATTAACAAGCTAGTCAAGTAGAGGCATACTAGTGACATACTGTTTGTCTATATATTCACACATGTATTATGTTTCCGGTTAATACAATTCTAGCATGAATAATAAACATTTATCATGAAATAAGGAAATAAATAATTGCCTCTAGGGCATATTTCCTTCATGTTCTACCTTGGAGTATTACCCACTTTATGTCAGAAACGTCATGAGAATTGCACCTTCTCTTATGAATTATTGACGCAGTGATACTTCTCGCCATCATTATTCATTCCTCGGTCCCGAGTTGTTGTAACCGAATGCCGACAAGTGAATTGTGATGTGAAATCAATACTCCGAGCAACTCGTTGCTTGGTAGCTAATGGACAATATCCTCATTCTTAGCGTGTTGGTTATTAAATCATCATCCTAAGATTGATCGTGCTACCTAGTCCTTAGTTTTGGTGCACTCTTCGATTGATGAGTTAGGATCTTGTCAAGTCCTCACTCATTTGATCATATCGTCTAGCCTCAAAAGCAAGATTGTTCTCGATCTTAGTAACATACCGGTGGTCCGTGACTTTCCAAATATCTTCTTGGAAGTGTTACCGGGTTGTTTCCTGACTGTTATGTTGAGCTCGTGATCAAGTTGTTTTCTTGTGAACCACCCTTTCTCCAAGAATCTGTGTTGGATACCCCTGAGCTAGTTGGTTAGGCTAGACAACAACTTGGAGAGTTGGAAGATAAAAGCCTGCCTAACTTAGTTCGTTCCAAAGGGATATTCTTGTGTAGTGTGTGTTGAAGAAAGATGATATCTTCATCGATTGGTCCCTGTGATCAGTTGCTGGACCTATTGTCTTATCAATCCTTTTATTTGAGTGTGGGCTATCGTCAAATCAAATCAGTACCATCGATGCTCGTAATGTTGTCTTACTCGTGGTTGATCCCTCGAGCATACACCATTATATCCTTTGGTCTGACCAATGCTATCACCGTGTTCACATGATGGTGGAAGTCCAGTGATGTGGAAATTCTGATGATTTGTTGTTGAGCCCATCAGCAGCATTTTGTCTCCCCCATGAGTCATGTTGAACATCAACCTAGTGTTGGAAACTTGTGTAAGCATTTCTTCGTGTTCCGTTCATGAACCTTATGCTTGGATGAAAGAAGTGACTTTCTCCAAGTTCATGTGCTTTAGGTGTAATTTGACGCCATGAATTTGAGAAAGGTTTGATCTGCTTCCTTCGAATCATCCCAAGTCGTCATGCATTCGCATGCGAGGTATTCTATGGTTTGGTAGATTAATTACCTCCACTCCATATGTATTCCCTAGCACGCCAAGCCACTGATTGAATTGTTCCAGGAGAAGAAGTTCTTGAGTGTTAACCTTAAGGACCCAAAGGTACATGCGCATGACTTCGCTCTCCGCAATGATGATTCCCAATCAGAACTCGGTAGTGTTTCATTATAAGACTACTATGTGGTCATGCTTGTCTTGGACAACGTGTTCACATGTATGTAGCAGAATTAGTTCATGTTTTGGAGCTTGATATCGTAGTTCATATCCCGAGAATCTCGCAACGCCATCTCGTTGAATTGTGTTGCAAACTTTCTTTTCAGACATGCTGAGTCTGAAGTATCCTATCACCAATGGGATCTGAATCTCAGGCAGATATGATGGTTGGAACATTCCAACAGTTGCATTTCGTTCCCAGCTTGCACCGTCCTTGTGCCATTTCCCTATGGGCTGCCTTCTTAGTAATTCTTGTCGAGGATCATCCTCAAAAGTGGACTTACCATGGGTCCCCTCCACCTCCGTGATAAGCAAAATCATCCATTGCGTTGTCTTCAACAAGGTAGTCCACATCATCCATTCTAGTCCGGTGTACCATTCCTTTGCACTCCGCCAAACGATCGCTGTGAATTGCCTTAGGCTGGTATGAAGAGTTTCAATGATCTCGAATCAAAAGTAATTCTTTTGCCACTTAAGGAATAGTTCCTCGCGCCACCTCCCCGAGGTGCCCGTTATTGAATCATGGCAATTATTTCTCGCCACCTTGACACCATCCACCATCTCTCCAAGCGTGGAATTGTTGCCCACTAATCAAACCTCGTTGTTTGTTCTTCCATCCTCTCGATGTATTTTGTGCCTCAACTCGAGATGTTTCAACATCTCATTCCACGAGTTGATCTTGAGTGCTCGATCTTGAGGAGATCGCCTCCTATAGAGTCTCTTTCTGTCGTCGTCGTGTTGGATGAAGTTCTCAAAGCAAGACGTCGAGATCAAGATGATGCAATGAATCAACATCCTCGAGAAAGACATCTGGATCGTGTAGTTTGTGCTAGCTTGTGTCCCTCCGTCTTCTTACTCATGTCTTGAATCTCGGGGACGAGATTCTTGTTTAGTGGGGTGAATTGTCACAGCCCTAGAGTTTGCTTGTAGCCAGTGGCATTGCATCCATGCATCATGTTTAATTTTCATGAAATTTGAAATGGGGATGACAAACCCTAGCACTAAATGGAATGCATTTAGGATCAAAATAAAATTATTTTCAATGAACCCGTAATGCCTTTTAGAAAAATTCATTATTTTTGAAGAAGGTGAAAACCTCTCGCCAAAAATAATGCACTTATTTTTTAGGCCACTGGATTTCTAAATTAACTCATATTGTATTTGAATTGGGGCCTGTCAATGCTATATATATATATATATATATATATATATATATATATATATATTAGATGCTCCAAAATGTTGAAATTGTTAAGGGTCCCTGAAATAATTCAGATAGCACCCATAACTGTTCCCAGGATTTTATGAAATGGTTTGGTATTAAAACTAAATCAAAACAAAATACAGAATAATAGAAAACTAAAACAAATAAAAGGGAGAGAGAGAGGACTACCTAGCCCACCTACTGTAGTTGGCCCAGCTCACTGCCCAGCCCACTGGCGCCTCTGTCGTCTTCTCCACGCCAGAGGACGGGCAGGCGTGTGCCCGACGCACGCGCGGCCACCTCCTGCTTGCCGCTTCCCCCTCGACGCTCTGGACGCCTCCCGCGATGCCACGCACTCCCCTCGCCCCCCTGCACCTCTCTTCTCTCCCCCTGCACCCCATCCCCTCCTCTGCTCCCCTCTCGCGCGCACCACCGAGCGGAGCTCGTCGCCACCGACGACGTTCGCCGCGGCCACAGCCACCTCCCCGCCTCCCCGACGCGTCCCAAAGCTCCGCCTTGGCCTACTCTTCCTCCTCACCACTCCAAGAATCGCCGGGAGGCCTGCTCCGCCGTCATCGCCACCATCTTCAACCTCGGGAGCCGGTCACCGCCGACGTTGATTCGCCGTCGCCAAGCCGTCCCCGAGCAAGCCGAGCCCCTCTTCGTGATCGCTGTGAGCTCCGCCACCGCTTCCCCTCTTCCCGCTTCGCTTGATCGCCGTAGTCGCCGCCCCTTTATGGCCAAAACGCGCCGCCGCACTAGCTCATCGCCGATGAGGCTCCGTTGGCCTTTTGGTTCCGTGCGTGCCTCCGTTGGGTTCGTGAGCTCTCATAGAACGTGTAGGTACTAACTGTAGATCCTCCTGTGCACGGCGTCGTCGTTTTCATCGGCGCCCGAGCTCCGGCCGCAGCCCGGCTCGACGCCGGCGTCATCTCCGGCCACCCCCGCACACACCGCCTGCACCACTCGACGTGCAAGGCCACCAGCAGCACGTAGCGCATCTCCGCCTTCGATTTGGTCGACGGAGGACCAAACCCGAAGCCCCTCCGCCATCTCGGCCTCGCCGGCGACTCGACGCCGGTGGGTTAGCCCCGGTTTGACCAGGGGTTGACTTCCCCCCTGACTCACTGACGTGTGGGCCCCGGCCACTAACTAAACGGGGTTTAACTAACTGATATTAGTTAGTTAAACTAACTACTGACACGCAGGGCCCACAGGTCAGTTTGACCTGGACCGTGCCCTGTTGACTCGCTTACGTCATGTCGACGTTATCTTGATATAATAAAGTATTTTTCGGATTTAATCTTAATCAGGAAATTTCAGAAAATACCCCAAACTTCTAAAATTCATAGTAATTCAACCGTAGCTCCAAATCAAATAAGTTATATATGAAAAATGATCAGAAAAATATGAAGAATCTGTTTATGCCATGATCATGCATGATTGAACAAGTTAACCTCACTGAATAGGATGAATCATGATTAGGGTAATTTATGAACTAGTATTTGGAGTTGGAGTTTAACCTTGTTTGAATTCCACTTCAATTAACTTGGCATACAGCTGCATTAGCTCAAAACACTAGCATATTGCCATGTCATTATCATGCATCATATTGTTGCATCGCATTGATTGTGTTCTTTCTTGTTTGCCGGTAATTGTCCCGTCTCGGTAGACGACGTACCGTCGATGAATTCGATGACACCGATGAAGAACTATATTATCTTCAGAAGTGCCAGGGAAGCAAAACCCCCTTGTTCATTCCGATATAATCCCACTCTCTCGCTCCTGATCTATTTTACTGCATTAGGACAACAACGACTCATATGTTACTTGCTGCGGTAGCTGAACCCCTTTATCCTCTGCATGACCTGTCATTCCACAGTAATTAGATGAAACCCACTAGCATGAGTAGGAGTTGTTTGAGCCCTGTTGTGCCTACTCATTCATGCTCGTTTGTCATGCCTGCTACTGCTTAGAGTTGAGTCAGGTCTGATTCATCGGGAATGAATTGGAATGGTGTGTGAACATGTCCTACTGTGTGTTAGCTAAGTGTGTGAACATGTTTTGGTAAAGGTAGCGGTGAGAGGCCATGTAGGAGTACATGGTGGGTTGTCTCATTGAAACCGTCCTCAGGAACTGAGTTCTGTGTTTGTGATCCATGAAACAGTTACTACCACACATTGGGATCCTTAATTGACTCTCTCGGCTTCTTGACCACCCTTGTCCTCTATCCAGGAGTTGCAACTAGTTTCTGGTGTTTGTAGGATATGTGTTGGAGGCCGTGCGTGGCTGACCCTAGGGGTGGGCTATGATGCGGTAGATACACCGTGGTCGGTGTAAATCGAATGCCCATTTGGTATCTCGGGAACCCTGCACACATCGTTCGGGGCTGTATGGGAAACCTCGGCCGGACTCCCTGCGGATGGAACATAAATAGGCGATAAACCTGGACTAGGGACTTGAGTGTTTAGGTAGGCCGTGGCCGACACCCTCGCTGGGCTTCCGCTGGAAGGTTGCCGAGTACATGTCGTGTAAACGGCGATAAGTGGTGAGAGCGTGTGTGAAGAAGTACACCCCTGCAGGGTTAATATGATCTATTCGAATAGTTGTGTCCACGGAAAAGGACTTACGGGTTGCCTATATCAGTTCATAGACAAGTGAAAGTGGATACTCTAAAATGCGCAAGATAAGCGTGAGTGCTATGGATGGCGTTCTCGTGAGGGAAGACGGAGCGGGTCCATAGTGGTGTATTGATATGGTGAATATGTGGACTCGTGTAAAGCGCCACCTCGTAAGAGTTACTTGCAAATGTAGTTCGGGATAGCCACCGAGTCAAAGCTGGCTTGCTGCGGTCAAACTCCACCACCCCTTTGTTGATAATGATGCATATGTAGTTAGTTCGATGTAAGTCTTGCTGAGTACATTTGTACTCACGTTTGCTTATTTTATGTTTTGCGAGAGACGCGGTCTCGCTAGTAGTTCCGCTTGTACTTGACGCTTAGCTTGTTACCTCAGCTACGATCTTGTGCCCTCGGCAGGATCTGGTAGATATTCAGGCTTCTCAGCCTTTTTCATTTGTAGATGTCGTACTCGAGACATGTTAAGCTTCCGCTTGTTCTTTGACTTGTATGCTCGAGTGTTGGGTCATGAGACCCATGTTTGTAATATCTCGCTCCTCGAGCCTAATGAATAAATATTTGAGTCGAGAGTTATGTTGTGATGCCATGTTGTATCTACACATATTGAGCATATTGTGTGTATGTTTGAAATGCTTGGTATGTGTGGGATCCGACAATCTAGTTGTTTATCCTTGGCAGCCTCTCATATGGGGAAATGTAGTCTAGTGCTTCTGAGCGATAGTAGTCCGCTACAGCCGGTTCACGGAGTCCCGCTAGCCCAAAGACTACTGCTTTGGACACTTGACTGGCGGCATGTGTTTCACTGTTCCTATGTCCGTCCTTCGGGAAATGTCACGCGGTGATATTCGGAGTCTTGCCTAGCTGCTACAGCCGGGATACCGAGTCCTGTTAGCCCAGTGCTACAGCCCGAATTCATACGTTGATGACCGACATGCTCGATGTGATTCATGTATGCCTGTCCCCATGGGTTAGTGCCGCTTTGGGTTCACGACTAGCCATGTCGGCCCGGGTTCTTGTCATAGGGATGCTAGCAACACTATCATATACGTGAGCCAAAAGGCGCAAACGGTCCCGGGCCATGGTAAGGCGACACCCGTGGGAATAACGCTCGTGAGGCCGCAAAGTGATATGAGGTGTTACTGGCTAGATCGATGTGACTTGGAATCAGGGTCCTGACATCTTGGTCCTATAAAGGAGGTGATAGCGCAGCGAACTAGGCAACCGGACTATAATGCTTTATCACTTTCACTTAGCCATAGGAGTTTGACAGTGGGGCTACTATATAGCCCCTAGGGGCACCGCGCCTCCGAATTCGGGGCGTGTGTGCTGACCGAAATGGCCCTTCGTTAATGCGGAGGAATCCTAAAGATTCCGTGGGTCATTGAGTGGTTGACCAGTCTCACGCTATATCATGACATCGTTTTCGGCTTTCATCGAGGTGCTCGCTTTGGCGAACCGGGCACAATCGCAGTAGTTCTTCTGGTGCCGCCTTAGCCGATAGAGCGGAACGTAAGGCAGCAAAACACAGGAGCCGGGCAAACCCAACATTTGACCAAAGACATGATTCGGAGCTGATGCATATAAGGCCAAACTCGCGACGCCGAACACTCCCTAAGGTATTCGGTCTTTATGAAAACGAGCTGAACAACGCCCTTGGTAATAAGCCCCTGGTGTCCAAGTACGCGCAAAATCCGGACGTGGCCAATGCCAAGACGCCAGCCTCCACCTTGGTTATAGCAAGAAACTGGGGGATGTGTACCAACAAGAGACAGTAAAAAAGGTTTACACAGGGTCTTAATCTGAAAAGAATCCTTGGAACGAGTCCCTACTGCACGTCTGCGCCTGTGTCTCCGTTGTGCCGTATCCTGGACGGGTGTAGCACGGTGCTCATCTGTAAAGGAGAGGAACTTAGTTGAAACAGATTTGGGCGAAAATGTACGTTTATATTAAATAAACAAAGTACAATTTAAAAATGAATAAAACTGAGCTTTATTGTCTGTTTGTTGTACATGCGCGGAGCCCCTTGAACGGGGGTATGCGGCTAGTAAGCCCCTGTAAGTTTACGCCGGACTCGTCTAGCCATGTCCGGGGTCTGAATGACATGTTTAGGTGCTTTGATTAGTTAAGCCGATTTAGTGTGTGGCTGTTAAGGCAGTCGCACAATCTTCCGCGCTCGAGGGACACTCGATATTTCCCTTTAATGAGATGATGCCTCGTGGACCGGGCATTTTAATTATAAGGGATGCATAATGCGGTATTGCGTTAAAGCGGGCGAAAGCTTCGCGTCCCAGTAGTGCTTGATAGCTACTTGTAAATGGGGCGATGTGGAAGGTTAGCTTTTCACGGTGGAAGTTGTCGGGTGAGCCGAACATAACTTCTAGCAGGAGAGAGCCCGTACAATGGGCATCTGGGCCTAGCGTTACCTGTCAGGACCCCGATTCCAAGTCACATCGACCTAGCTGGTAACACCTCATATCACTTTGCGGCCTCACGCACGGTATTCCCACGGTGTCGCCTTACCATGGCCCGGGACCGTTTATGTCTTTTGGCTCACGATATGATAGTGTCGCTAGCATCCACATGACAAAGAACCCGGCCGACATGGCTAGTCGTGAACCCAAAGCGCACTAACCTATGGGAACAGACATACATGAAACACTTGAGCATGTCGGTCATCAACGATGAACTCGGGCTGTAGCACTGGCTAACAGGACTCCGTATCCCGGCTGTAGCAGGCTAGGCAGACTCAAGTATCACCGCTGACATTTCAAGGGACAGACATAGGAACGAAATGAATCACATGCCGCCAGTCAAGTGTCCAAGCAGTAGTCTTTGGCTAGCAGGACTCAGGAGAACCGGGCAGAAGCGGACTACTATCGCTCAAAAGCACGAGACTACATTTCCCCATATGAGAGGCTGCCAAGGATAAACAACTAGATTGTCGGATCCCACTCATACCAAGCATTTCAATCATACACGCATTATGCCCGATATGAGTAAATACAACAAGGCATCACAACAAAACTCTACAACTCAAGTACTTTATTTAAGAGGCCCAGGAGCCATACATAACATAGTCATACAGGTAGGGGTCACATGACCCAACACTCAAGTCATACAATCATACAAGCACATGCGGAAGCAAAGTAGTCTGAGTACGACTCTAGAAAGAAAGAAAGCTTGTTGGAGCCTTTCTATCTACAATGGCCCTTCACAAGTCTTAGATCGCCACCGGGTGGCTAGCTTACTCGTCAAGTCAACATCTACATAGAATCCGTCGGAGGGTAGTATAGTCCTCTGAAAAATATTGATTACAAACATGAGTACAAAAGTACTCAGCAAGTCTTACCACGTAATCCTATCATACATGCACATTCTCAAGGAAGGGTGGAGTTATTTGCAGCAAGCCAGCTTTGACTCTTGGCTAAGCTATCCCACGTGACACACTTTGTAAAGCATTTTGTCGCATACGAGTCCACTAATCACCATCACAATACTCCACCGTGGATCCTCTCTCGTCATCCCCGAGAGGGCCATCCACGATACTCACACTTATCTTGAGGCTTTTAGTAGTATCCATTTACTTGTCTATGAACTGATATAGGTAACCCAGAAGTCCTTCTCCGTGGACACGGCTATTCAATAGATCATATTTAACCTGCAGGGTATACTTCTTCACACACGCTCACCACTTATCGTCGCTTACACGACATGTACTGCAACCTTCAAGCGGAAGCCCAACGTGGGTGTCGGCCACAGCCTACCTAAACACTCAAGTCCCTAGTCCAGGTTTATCGCCTATTCGGTTCCATCCGCAGGAGTCCGCCGAGGTTTCCCATACAGCCCCGAACGATGTGTGCAGGGTTCCCGAGATACCAAACGGCACTCGGACACCGGCCACGGTGCCACCGCAACACAACCCACCCCTAAGGTCAGCGCTATGTGCGGCCCCAAAGATGCTACAAACACCGAAACTACTTGCAACTCCGGACTATGAACAGGGGTGGTTAAGAAGCCGAGAGGGTCAATTAAGGATCCCAATGTGTGGTAGTAACTGTTTCATGGATCACAAACACAGATCTCAGTTCTTAAGATCGGCTTCAATGAAACAACCCACCATGTACTCCTACATGGCCTCTCATCGATACCTTTACCAAATCGTGTTCAACACTTTCACTCGAACCAACACAACCTTTCACTCCAGTTCATCATCCCGATGAGCCGGACCGACACAACTCTAAGCATAGCAAGCATAGCATGGTAGGAATCACAAACATGGCTCAATCAACTCCTACACATACTAGTGGGTTTCATCTAGTTATCGTGGCAATGACAGTCATGCAAAGGAAGTGGGTTCAACTACCGCAGCACACAACAGTTGAATCGCGTTGTCTTAATGCAGTAAACGAGAGCAGAAGCGAGAACATGGGTTTGTATCGGAATGATCAATGAATTGCTTGCCTGATGGAACTGGGGTAGAGAACTGCCCTTCAGATGGGTAATCGAGGTTATCTTCGGGGGCAGAACCTATCACGAAAACACACCGAAATAAACATACAAACAATATGCAACAATATGATGCATGCTATGACATGGCAATATGGATGTGTGTTGGCCTAATGCAAGTTGAAGGAACAGGGGATGAACTCATTTGAATCAAGGATTCAAATGATAGCTCATTTGAATTAGTCCTAATGGTGCAATATCTTATTCTGGTTATTCAGCATAGTTAACTTGTTTTAACATGCATGAAACCTGTACCAATGGATAGAGTGTATTTTTCTGATAATTTTCATATATAAATCTTTGCATTTGGAGTTATAGAATAAAAGTTATAAGCATTTGAAATTTGAATTATATTCTGAATTTATTATATAAAAATAATTCCAGAATTTGAATTAATGCGTCAAGATGAGGTCAGCGTGACGTCAGGGTCAACGGGTCGTCCAGGTCAAACTGACCAGTGGGACCCGCATGTCGAGGTTAGTTTAACTAATTTAATTAATTAGAACTAATCCTAATTAGTTTAACCGGAGGGCCCCACCGTCATTGACTCGAGATAGTCAACAGGCCCCTGAACAGGTCAACTCATCGGCGCTAGCCGGCCGGGCGAGGCCAGGCGCGCGGAGCAAAGTGCTTTTGCACTTTCGGGCACCAAATGAAGCTGGGAGCATCTACGTGAAGCTGGAGGTGAGCCGCGGTGTTTGGTGGGGTCAGTTAGGTTAGGGGTGGCGGAGTGGGCGCCATGACGAGTCGGGCGGCGGCCGGGCTCGGGTGATGTCGGGTTTGTTGCTAGAGGGCTCGGCGAGGCGGGAAGTGCATAGTTAGGCCCGTTGGGGCGTGGTGAGTGCGATGGACAGGTGGCGTGGCCGTTGGGTGGCCGGAGCCTCGTCGGCGACGAGCTCCGCAATGATGCGTTCGGGTGATCAACGTGGCGTTGTAGGTGCAAGAGGAAGAGAGCGGAGAGGACGGGGAGTAGCCAGCTCACGGTGAACCCGTAGAGAGAGCCTCGTCGGGGTCGGGGCGGTTCGATCGGCGGCGGCGGCGATGGGGATCTCCGGCGGCTTCAAGCTCGGTCGAGGTCGGTGTAGTGGCCTCTGGTGCTTAGCGAGTGGGACTCGGCTAGCTAGGGGTAGTGGAGGCTGGCGGAGCTGCTGGACATGGTGGGGAGGAGCATGGATGGCGGGAGCACGGCGTCGACGGTGGCGCGCCGGCGATGGCGTCGGCCAGGTGGGGGAGCGAGAGAGAGGAGGCAGGGGGAAAGTGACGTGTCCGGGGTCGGGCGACGACGCTGGGTCGCCCAGGCGGCGGCGGCGAGGGTGAAGCAGGCGGCGGCCAGCTGCGTGGCGTGCCCTCGCGCCCGGCCGGCACCAGTTGCTGCTGCTGGCCGAGCCAAGCAGCCACATGGCGCTGGCTGCTGGGCTGGGCGGCAGTGGGCAGGCGCGAGCATGTAGGGTTTTTTCCTTTTTTCAGTTTTTTCTATTTTCTGTAACTCTGTTGGGGTTTTTAAAAATACCAAAACTATTTTAAAAATTACCAAAATGCTCCTGGTCACTTGTTGGAATATTCCCAACATGAAACATTTCAGTTTGACAATTTTTGAACATCTAAAATATTTTTCATAATTTGAAATGCTCATTTCAAAAACTTGTGGATTAATTCTAGAACCCTTAGATGACCTAGAAAATGGTGCACCTCCTTTGACATGGGTTCTGAACCCAAACAAAGAGGATGAGCATTTTGAAGGGCATTTGGATTCATTGAAATAATTTTAGTAAACCCTAGTTCTTTTAAGGAGGGGGATGTTCAGGGTTTCTGCCTTCCCCATTTCAAATTCAAATGAAATTTAAACATGATGCACACCCTAATGCATGGTCTATCCGGGATGTGACAACTCACCCCACTCAAAAGAATCTCGCCCCGAGATTTAGGATCTATGCTAAAAAGGTGGGATACTCAAGTCGAAGACGATCCTCCCTTTCCCAAGTTGCTTCTTGCTCGGAATGGTTTGACCATTGAACCTTTAGAAACTTGATATTCCGACGCCGAGTGGTACACTCGGCTTGGTCGAGAATACTGAACGGGTATTCTCGATAGGTGAGGTTATCTTGGAGATCAAGTTGCTGTGGTCCACTCCACGGATAGGATCCGAGAAGCAACGCCGAGTTGGGAAACGTGGAAGACATCATGGACTTTGGAAAGATGCGGAGGTAGTTCCAATTGGTAGGCAACTTCCCTCGCTTGGCAAGAATGCGAAAGGGTCCAATGTAACGAGGAGCCAACTTGCCTTTGATATCGAATCGATGGGTTCCTTTAGAGGGTAACCCAAGGTAAGCCTTTCGCCAATTTCATAAGCCATAGGCTTATGCTTGCGGTCATAATGGCTCTTTTGACGAGATTGGGCTGTTTTCAATTTCTCACTAATGACGCGAACTTGCTCTTCGCTTCCTGAATCATATCCGGGCCAAAGAGTTGTCTCTCCCGGTTTCGACCAGTTAAGAGGCGCTCACATTTCCGCCCATAAAGAACTTGAAGGGCTTTGCCCAAGCTGGCTTGATAACTATTGTTATAAGTTTAACTCGCGAATGGGAGGCATTTCTCCCAATTCATGCCGAAAGAGATGATGAAGTTCAAGCATATCCTCTAGGATTTGATTGACTCGTTCTACTTGACCACTTGATTGGGGATGGAAAGCGGTGCTAAAGGAGAGACGAGTTCCCATAGCGTTTTGGAAACTTTCCCAAAATCGGGAGGTGAAAAGACTCCCACGGTCTGAGTTAATTTCCAAAGGAACACCATGAAGAGACACTATTCGAGAGATGTACAATTCAGCTAGCTGACTAGCGGTTATACTCTCATGAACGGTAGGAAGTGGGCTACTTTGGAAAGACGATCAACGACAACGAAGATAGCGTTATTCCCTCTCTTGGTCCCGGGAAACCCGTAATGAAATCCATACCGATTTTATCCCATTTCCATTCAGGAATTTCCAAAGGTTGAAGGGTACCAGCAGGCCGTTGATGCTCTGCTTTAACTCGACGGCGACGCCGCAATTAGCAATGTATTGAGCGATTTTCTCTTCATCCTAGTCCACCAAAACCTCCGCGAGATCTTGATACATTTTAGTACTACCGGGATGAATGGTGAGAGGAGAGTCATGAGCTTCTTTAAGGATCAATTGCCGTAGCTGTTGTTTCTTGGGAACCACCAAGCGGTTTTCAAAGAAGACAACACTGTTCATCTATGGAGAAACATTTAGCAGCTCTGTTAGCAATGTTCTCCTTGATCCGGATATCCTCTATCATACTGCTGAGCAGCTATGATTCGATCCGTGAGGTCAGGTTTCGCCACCAGGGTGGAAAGGAATCCTCGAGGAACAATGTGAAGGTTAAGCTTACGAAATTCCTCGTGGAGAATTGGTTGACTTTGTTGTAACATCAGATTGTTACAATAAGATTTGCGACTTAGTGCGTCAGCCATGACATTGGCTTTGCCTGGGGTGTAGGATATTCCTAAGTCGAAATCTGTAATCAACTCGACCCAACGCCTTTGCTCGAGATTCAAACCGTTGGGTGAAGATATATTTTAGACTTTGGTGATCGGTGTAGATTTCGCAACGATTACCCGTAAGGTAATGTCGCCAGGTTTTGAGTGCATGAACCATCGCTGCAAGCTCTAGATCGTGTGGGATAGTTATCCTCATGTGGACGAATCGCCGAGATGCGTAGGCAATCACATGACGATCTTGCATGAGTATGCAACCTAGTCCTTGTCGCGAGGCGCCGCAATAGATAATAAAGTCCTTAGAGAAATCTGGTGGAACAAGTACGGAGCAGATGTCGCGCCTTTTCAGCCTGAAAGCTGATCTCGCATCGTGGCGCCCATTCGAACTTCTTATCTTTCTTGAGGAGTTCGGTTAGAGGTTTAGCAACTTTAGAGAAATTCTCGACGAAGCGGCGGCAATAGCTCGCTAAACCGAGGAAACTCCGAACTTGCTTGACCGATTCAGGTGGAGTCCATCAAGGACGGCTTGAACTCTTCGGGATTGACAGCAATACCCTTACCGGAGATTACATGTCCTAGATAGGTCACTACGCAACCAGAATTCACACTTAGAGAATTTGGCATAAAGGTGGTGCTCTCAAGTTTCATCAATACTAACCTTAGGTGTTCGCATGTTCTTCCTCATTCTTGGAGTAGATGAGTATATCATCGAGGTATACCACGATTTAATTTATCCAAATACTCCATGAAGATTGAGTTCATTAACCGAGAGAAAGTGGCTGGAGCATTGGTTAACCCGAAGGACATGACGGTGTACTCGTATTGGCCATAACGAGTGACAAAGGCCGCTTTAGGAATGTCCCGTTTTGATTTTGATTTGATGGTAGCCCAACCTCAAATCCATCTTGAAAAGATCGAGGATCCAGCGAGCTGATCATACGTGTCGTTGATCCCGGGAGCGGATACTTGTTTTTGATAGTGACCAAATTGATGGTCGGTAATCTACAACCATCCGATCCGTACCATCCTTCTTCTTGACGAAGAGGACGGGGCAAGCCCATGGAGATGAACTAGGACGGATGAAACCCTTTGCAAGGACTCATCGAGTTGTTTCTTAAGTTCAGCTAGTTCTAGGGGTGCCATCTTATAAGGTCTTCTAGAGATTGGGACGGTTCCGGGAATAAGATCTATCACGAACTCGACATCCCTGTCAGGTGGAACACCTGGCAGTTCTTCCGGAAAGACATCCGGGAAATCACGGACTACCGGAATATCTTCGAGGTCTGGAAGAGGGTTGGCATTTAAGGAGTAAAGCTGGCGCTTAGACACTCGGGTTGAAACATCCACTGTTTTGCCCGAAGGATGGGTAAGTTGAACAGTTCTAGTAGAGCAATCAATCTTAGCATAATGGGCTGACATCCAGTCCATACCCAAGATGATGTTTATGTCCGAGGACTTGAGAGCTATTAGAGATGCAAGAAAGACTAATCTGTCGACAAGAATTTCATTCCCATGGCTTATTCTAGAGGTTTGCCATCTAGAACCAGGAATTTGGATTTCCATGGAGGTAGGCATGTCACAGAATGTGGTGTTGTGCAATCGAGCATAGCTCTCAGAAATAAATGAATGAGATGCTCCAGTATCAAATAGAACAGTTGTCGGATGGCAATTAACAAGAAGCGTACCGAGGACGACGTTGGGATCCTCATAGGTTTCTTCAGCAGAGACATAGTTGACATGGCCACGAGCGGTGGCAACTGGCTTGGCATAGGGCATCTTTCCTGCTGACTTGCCGCGGCCAACAGACTTTCCAGCTTGATTGGGGTTGTTCTGGGGACACTCTCGAATATAGTGGCCCGTCTCTCCACACTTGAAGCAAGTGATCACATTTGGACGTGGAGCAGCACTAGCAGTTGGACCTCCATAAGTCTTGGGTGGAAAATACGGTTGGTTGTGGCGAGGCCTCAAGGATGGCCTCGGGGTGTACCTGGGTGGTAGAGCGATTTGGGACCCAAACCCGGCGCTTCCGGGATCCAGAGCCGGACGACGATCCAGAATCACGGATATGTTTGCGTGAAGCCTCAAAATCAGTCTGCCCAGTCTCGGCGCTGATAGCCTTATTGACTAGCTTCGGAAAAGAGGTGCACTCATGTAGACGGAGATCTCGGCGTAGCTCAGGGCTAAGTCCCTTACGGAACCTCGCCGCTTCTTAGCATCGGTAGAAACTTCTTCGAGCATAACGTGCTAACCTCCCAATTCACGGCTGTAGGCATCCACCGTCACCGCCTTGGGTGAAACTGCAAAATTCCTCACGCTTGCGGTCCATAAGACCTTCCGAATATGGTGCTCACGAAGGCGGTAACTGAATTCATCCCAAGTTGTAACTTGTCCAGCCGGACGATAGCCTCATAGTTTTCCCACCGAGACGGCAGGCCTTCCAGATGATAGGCGGCAAAGGTAACTTTGTCGCCTCAGCCACGCTGGCGGAACGCAGCTTGTGGTGGATATCGCGGAGCCAATCATCTGCGCCGAGGGGCTCGACGGAACATTTGAATTTTGGAGGATATAGCTTGACGAAATCATTGAGTGAAACCCCATCGTTTCTTGGCTGGCGTGCTGTGTTTTGTTCAATCCGCCCAATAAGCGGTTGGTTTCGCGCTTATTGCGCTCGCTTCCAAAGATCACCTCGCCAAAGATGGCGGTTGCGGCAGATTCACATTTCTGGCTGCATGGCTTCTCCTGCTCTGGAGCAGCAGGAGTATTTCGCGTGTTGACCATCCTGGGAGACAAAGCAAAAGTTTAAACCAGGATGGCAGAATTTAACAAGGAAGTGCGGAAGGTAATGGACAGCATGGAATGCAAAGATGTTCATCCGTATGACATGGTAATATAAAACTGCCATATATATATACCATCGGTCATACACACCATTCATAGTTTAGTACAAGCCTGACGGAGTACAACTATAAAGAAAGGCGTTACATCTCATCGGAAGCATTCCAACTCCTATACATTATTTTTCTACACTTCCGGAACGATACACACTAGGTCGTATTCCACGAGTCACGCAGGACGGTGGAAACACAACTATTACCATACTAGGAGTACTACTACTATCTCAGGCAGCTCCATAGTAGTCCTCATAGAAGTCACCACCCAAGCTCGAAGTGGAACATGATCGTCCGGAATGCAGACAATCTGTGGGGCCTGTGGACCATAAGGACTCGGATGTGGCCGTGGACCAACAAACGGTGGCGACGAGGCCCACGAGGAGGAGTGATGCCTCCAACCTCACGCCACTCCATAAAGTCCGCAGACTCTCCCGCACGGGTACAAGTCTCTCATGTCCATATATCCGCTTGCACGGCAGGTGCAAACCTAGTCGAGTAGCCAAAGTGGTCGAACGGGCATTAAAAAGCTCCATACGCAAGGCCCGGTTCTCACGGTCCTTGTCCTCCAAAGAACTCAAGTAGTAGTGCGGAGTGAGTCCTCATGGGATGCATCGCTGTACAAACCCTGAAGGTAGCCATGCGCCCGTGAAGGGATGCCGCATATAGCGGAAATCGGTGTTGCTCAAAGAAAGCAGTCCTGGCTCGAATGATAGTCATCATGGAATAGGCTGCATCTTGCATGACATTCCAATAGTGATTCCGAGCCCATAGGAACAAAGTGAAGTGGCTCAAGAGTCGGAGTAAGATGGATAAACCGACCGTGCATAGGTATTGGCTTTGATTGAAATCCCTGAACTGCTCCTCGACGGTATATTCAGGATACCATCGATAACCAGCCTCAATCATCACCCTAACCAACATGGCCGTGTGACCGCAGACATCAATGCAACGGGTCAGGCGAACCACTTGGTTCTGGGAACGGGTGGCCATCTGAAAGCACAGCCATAACGCAAAGGCATTAGAACTTCTAGGGAAAATCGGACAGCATAACATCTGTAAATGCTCAAAATCAGATTTGAGACATTCAAAATCAGATTTGCAAAACCACTCAACAACATCATATCAAGGTTCTGGTTCAATGATAGCATACTAAAACTTAGTAGCACCGAACTGAGGATGTAACCAACAATCCTATAAGTTACTACGGATTAGTAACACGTGAACCTGATAGAGAGAAGAGAGCCTAGTCCTAACCCACGTCGAATGAGAAGAGGATGACTCAGATCAGAGGGCATAAGGTAAAGGAGTAAAAGAGCCTTACGTTCCCTCCCACAATCAATTCCCCTACATATAACTAAAGCATTTCTAGACTCAACTTCACCAGTTTGGCTTAGCGGACCCACAGCAGCCCCGCTCGATGCCAACGCTGTCAGACCCCGATTCCAAGTCAGATCGACCTAGCTGGTAACACCTCATATCACTTTGCGGCCTCACGACGGTATTCCCAGGTGTCGCCTTACCATGGCCGGGACCGCTTATGCCTTTTGGCTCACGATATGATAGTGTCGCTAGCATCCACATGACAAAGAACCCGGCCGACATGGCTAGTCGTGAACCCAAAGCGGCACTAACCTATGGGAACAGGCATACATGAAACACTTCGAGCATGTCGGTCATCAACGATGAACTCGGGCTGTAGCACTGGCTAACAGACTCCGTATCCCGGCTGTAGCAGGCTAGGCAGGACTCCAAGTATCACCGCGTGACATTTCAAGGGACAGATATAGGAACGAAATGAATCACATGCCGCCAGTCAAGTGTCCAAGCAGTAGTCTTTGGGCTAGCAGGACTCGGAGAACCGGGCAGTAGCGGACTACTATCGCCGAAGCACGAGACTACATTTCCCCATATGAGAGGCTGCCAAGGATAAACAACTAGATTGTCGGATCCCACTCATACCAAGCATTTCAATCATACACATATTATGCCCGATATGAGTAAATACAACAAGGCATCACAACAAAACTCTACAACTCAAGTACTTTATTTAAGAGGCTCGAGGAGCCATACATAACATAGTCATACAGGTAGGGGTCACATGACCCAACACTCAAGTCATACAATCATACAAGCACATGCGGAAGCAAAGTAGTCTCGAGTACAGACTCTAGAAAGAAAGAAAGCTTGTTGGAGCCTTTCTATCTACAATGGCCCTTCACAAGTCTTAGATCGCCACCGGTGGCTAGCTTACTCGTCAAGTCAACATCTACATAGAATCTGGCGTCGAGGGGTAGTATAGTCCTCTGAAAAATATTGATTACAAACATGAGTACAAAAGTACTCAAAGCAAGTCTTACCACGTAACCCTATCATACATGCACATTCTCAAGGAAGGAGTGGAGTTATTTGCAGCAAGCCAGCTTTGACTCTTGGCTAAGCTATCCTACGTGACACACTTTGTAAAGTATTTTGTCGTACACGAGTCCACTAAGCACCATCACAATACTCCACCGTGGATCCTCTCTCGTCATCCCCGAGAGGGCCATCCACGATACTCACACTTATCTTGAGGTTTTTAGTAGTATCCATTTACTTGTCTATGAACTGATATAGGTAACCCGAAGTCCTTCTCCGTGGACACGGCTATTCAATAGATCATATTTAACCCTGCAGGGTATACTTCTTCACACACGCTCACCACTTATCGCCGTTTACACGACATGTACTCTGCAACCTTCAAGCGGAAGCCCAACGTGGGTGTCGGCCACAGCCTACCTAAACACTCAAGTCCCTAGTCCAGGTTTATCGCCTATTCGGTTCCATCCGCAGGAGTCCGCCGAGGTTTCCCATACAGCCCCGAATGATGTGTGTAGGGTTCCCGAGATACCAAACGGGCACTCGGTACACCGGCCACGGTGCCTACCGCAACACAACCCACCCCTAAGGTCAGCGTATGCGTGCCCCAAAGATGCTACAAACACCGTAAACTACTTGCAACTCCCTTGACTATGAACAGGGGTGGTTAAGAAGTTTAGAGGGTCAATTAAGGATCCCAATGTGTGGTAGTAACTGTTTCATGGATCACAAACACAGATCTCAGTTCTTAGGATCGGCTTCAATGAAACAACCCACCATGTACTCCTACATGGCCTCTCATCGATACCTTTACCAAATCGTGTTCAACACTTTCACTCTCGAACCAACACAACCTTTCACTCCAGTTCATCATCCCGATGAGCCAGACCTGACACAACTCTAAGCATAGCAAGCATAGCATGGTAGGAATCACAAACATGGCTCAATCAACTCCTACACATACTAGTGGGTTTCATCTAGTTATCGTGGCAATGACAGTCATGCAAAGGAAGTGGGTTCAACTACCGCAGCACACAACAGTTGAATCGCGTTGTCTTAATGCAGAAACGAGAGCGAAGCGAGAACATGGGTTTGTATCGAATGATCAATGAATTGCTTGCCCGATGGAACTGGGTAGAGAACGCCTTCGATGGGTAATCGAGGTTATCTTCGGGGGCAGAACCTATCATGAAAACACACCGAGATAAACATACAAACAATATGCAACAATATGATGCATGCTATGACATGGCAATATGGATGTGTGTTGGCCTAATGCAAGTTGAAGGAACAGGGGATGAACTCATTAGAATCAGAGGATTCAAATGATAGCTCATTGAGTTAGTCCTAATGGTGCAATATCTTATTCTGGTCATTCAGCATAGTTAACTTGTTTTAACATGCATGAAACCTGTACCAATGGATAGAGTGTATTTTTCTGATAATTTTTCATATATAAATCTTTGCATTTGGAGTTATAGAGTAAAAGTTATAAGCATTTGAAATTTGAATTATATTCTGGAATTTATTATATAAAAATAATTCCAGAATTTGAATTAATGCGTCAGCATGAGGTCAGCGTGACGTCAGGGGTCAACGGGGTCGTCCAGGTCAAACTGACCAGTGGGACCCGCATGTCAGGGTTAGTTTTAACTAATTTAATTAATTAGAACTAATCCTAATTAGTTTAACCGAGGGGCCCCATGTCATTGACTCAGACAGTCAACAGGCCCACGAAGAGGTCAACTCATCCGGCGTCTCAGCCGGGCGAGGCCGAAGGGCGGAGCAAAGTGCTTTTGCACTTTCCGGCACCAAATGAAGCGCTGGGAGCATCTACGTGAAGCTGGAGGTGAGCCGCGGTGTTTGGTGGGGTCGATTAGGTTAGGGGTGGCGGAGTGGGCGCCCGGCGACGAGTCGCGGCGGCCGGGCTGGGGTGATGTCGGGTTTGTTGCTAGAGGGCTCGGCAGGCGCTGGAAGTGCATAGTTAGGCCTGCTGGGGCGTGGTGAGTGCGATGGACAGGGTGGCGTGGCCGTTGGGTGGCCGGAGCCTCATCGGCGACGAGCTCCATGGCGGTGCGTTCGGGTGATCAACGTGGCGCTGCTGTGGTGCAAGAGGAAGAGAGCGGAGAGGACGGGGAGTAGCCAGGCTCAAGTGAACCCGTAGAGAGCCTCGTCGGGGTCGGGGCGGTTCGATGCGGCGGCGACGGCGATGGGGATCTCCGCGGCTTCAAGCTCGGTCGAGGTCGGTGTAGTGGCCTCGGGGTGCTTAGAGCGAGTGGGACTCGGCTAGCTAGGGGTAGTGGAGTGCGCGGAGCTGCTGGACATGGTGGGGAGGAGCATGGATGGCGGGAGCACGGCGTCGACGGTGGCGCGTCGGCGATGGCGTCGGCCAGTTGGGGGGGAGAGAGAGAGGAGGCAGGGGGAAAGTGACGTGTCCGGGGTCGGGCGACGACGCTGGGTCGCCCAGGCGGCGGCGGGCGAGGGTGAAGCAGGCGGCCAGCTGCGTGGGCGCGCTGCGCAAGGCCGGGCCGGCATTAGCTGCTCGTCTGGCCGAGCCAAGCAGCCATTGGCGCGGCTGCTGGGCTGGGCCGGGTGGGTGGGCGGGCAGCTGATGTAGGGTTTTTCCTTTTTCAGTTTTTCTATTTTACAGAACTCTGTTGGGGTTTTTAAAAATACCAAAACTATTTTAAAAATTACCAAAATGCTCCTGGTCACTTGTTGGAATATTCCCAACATGAAACATTTCAGTTTGACAATTTTTGAACATTTAAAATATTTTTCATAATTTGAAATGCTCATTTCAAAAACTTGTGGATTAATTCTAGAACCCTTAGATGACCTAGAAAATGGTGCACCTCCTTTGACATGGGTTCTGAACCCAAACAAAGAGGATGAGCATTTTGAAGGGCATTTCGGATTCATTGAAATAATTTTTAGTAAACCCTAGTTCTTTTAAGGAGGGGGGGGATGTTCTGGGGTTTCCTGCCTTCCCCATTTCAAATTCAAATGAAATTTAAACATGATGCACACCCTAATGCATGGTCTATCTGGGATGTGACATTACCCCTTGAAAGGAAGTGTTGCTATGGCAAATTGTTGTTGGGTCTATCCCCATTTTGCGGATTGTGTCCTGATATAGCAGGTTTAAGTTGCTGCCGCCGTCCATTAGGACTTGTGTAAAGTGGAGTCCGTCGATTATCGGATCTAATACCAAGGCAGTCCAGCCTGCGTTTCGGATACTTCAAGAGTAATCCTGTTGGTCGAGGTGATTGGTTGTAACAACCAGTGGTGGGACTCCTCTGGGATAGGCTGTATGGCGCATATCTCTATAGGCGCCACTATGTTTTTCCCTTTTGTCACGTGAAGTGAGTTTAATGTTTTGACTTCTTGTGGGAAATTCTTTTGTTTTCCGGTGCTCTGCTTGTGGGGTTCGTCATCGTCCTCGCTTGGTGTGTCGAGCCCCTTGTGTTCGGCATTGAGTTTGCCGGATTGCTTGAAGACCCAACAATCTCTATGGGTATGGTTTGCAGGCTTCCCGGGAGTACTGTGGATTTGACATATCTTGTCCAAGATTTTGTTTAGGTTAGATAGCTCGTCCCTGTTATCCTTGAGGGGCAGCTTTTTCTGATTCTGCCGAGAGCTTTTGAATCCGGCGTTGACTGTCGTACTCTTCAGGCTGTTTCCGTTGGTCCGTCGCTGGTCCTTGCTGCGTCGCGGTTCCCGGTTTCCATCCCTAACTTTGGATGTACTTGGGTCGCTGGTACTGCATCTTGCCAACCAGTTATCCTCTCCTGCGCAAAAGCAGGTCATGAGGCTTGTTAATGCAGCCATTGTTCTTGGCTTTTCTTGGCCGAGGTGTCTGGCGAGCCATTCGTCTCAAACGCTGTGTTTGAAAGCTGCTAAGTCGACTATCTGGTTCTTTTTAGTAAGAAATCTGTTCCAGAGTTTCCGGGCTGACTCTCCGGGTTGTTGAGTTATATGACTTAAATCATCTGCATCCGGAGGTCGGACATAGGTCCCTTGAAAATTTGCCCGAAAAGCATCCTCGAGCTCTTCCCAACTTCCAATGGTGTTTTCAGGAAGGCTTTTAAGCCAATGCCGAGATGGCCCTTTGAGTTTGAGGGGTAAGTATTTTATGGCGTGGAGATCATCTCCTCTAGCCATGTGTATGTATAGGATGTAATCCTCAATCCAGACTCCAAGGTCTGTTGTTCCGTCGTATGCCTCTATGTTTACGGGCTTGAATCCCGCTGGAAATTCATGATCCAGCACCTCATTAGTGAAACATAGGGGGTGTGCGGCACCCCTATATTTGGGTGTACCGTGATGTTCGGATACTTGATGCGTTGCATTGCTTGCTAGAGCTTGTTTTCTAGGCCCGTAGATAGATCTAGCAGGGCCATCTTTTTGATGCGAATCCTTGTGCGGATCGCGTGCCGGCTTGTGTGCGGCGCCGTTTGCAACACTATGTTTGCCATGGGATCGTTTATCCGACAGGGTGGCTTCCTTATTTTTTGATTGCGGAGGCTCTAAGGCCTCTTCATCAAATTCCGGCAGTAATTTTCGCTTCGGATAGCTCTTTGTGCGCGATCGTCGCCAGATTTGTCTCGCGGTGTTGAGTACTTTGCTCCATCTAATTCTGAGTGCATCTTCCGCTGTTTTGAGCTTCCGTTTGCTTTTTCAAGGCTACGCGCAGATGGCGATGAGCCTTTTTTGGAGGTTCTTCTGCTCCAGCAATCTGTCCGCGTGAGGTCGTCCGGACTGTTATCTTCGCCGGGGACGGGTTGTTTATCCAAGTTGCTCTGTTCAGACGGTTGCTCGATGGCATGTTCGTCGTCCGCCGGTTCGCCCTGCTCTATGGTTGGGTCTCTGTCGAGGTGGGGTTTGGAGCGGCGCTTACGCCGCCGCTTTGACTGCTTTTCGAGGGAACGATCCCTCGTTGCGCCCCTTTGTTCCTCGTTGTTGTTTCTTTTAGGTGTGTCCACCATATATACATCATGGGATGAGGTGGTTGTCCGGTGCCCTATAGGCGCTGATTCCTGTTTGTCTCCTACATCATCGTCCATACCGTCGATGTCTTCGGAGTCGAAGTCGAGCATGTCGGTTAAATCATCGACAGTGGCTCACGAAGTGGGTGATGGGTGGGCTTTGAATTTCTTCGTCGTCCGCATCCCAACCTTGCTGGCCCTAGTCCGGCCAGGGCTCTTGTAAGTGCATCTAGTGCCACCCCTAGTTGGTTTTGGAGTACTGACGACAAATGTGGTTGAGGGACTAATGCGTTTGTGAGAATTGCAGGATAACGCAGGTAGTGTCCCTCATTGATTCGGTTTACCTACCGGAGACGACCCCTAAAAATGTATGAAGACATTGAAGACAATGGTAGTATGTGAAGATATTCACATTGAAGACTATGACATGAGAAGACATCGAGTGAAGACTATGGAGCGCGAAGACTGTGTTGTTTCGTTGTTTCCTTTTCTTCTTTGTTGAGTCGTAGGAACCACCGTACTATTAAGTGGGGTCCAAGTGATCATAGTCAGAATGACTGAAGTGATGCTCAACCCAAATCCTATGTCTTCGAGCAAAGACAATGAGAGCAAAACTTATCCAGAGCTGGATGAGTCAGCTTTGCTTGTAGCCCAAGTAAAGTTGTCGTGAGTGTTTGAAATCTGACCGTTGGAACACGTGTCAGTTCCTTAGTGACCCAGGGTCATTTCGGACATAACAGGTCAGGTTGCCTAGTGGCTATAAATAGCCCACCCCCTACACCATAAATTGGTGGCTGCTCAGAGTTAGTGCACGGCTATTGTCGTTTGAGAGCAACCCACCTCAAGCCTTTGAGAGAGAAATCCTTGCGAGGACAAAGCCCAAAACACCCAGAGCCAAAGAGTGTTAGGAATCATCAAGTTTTCCGTGTCTGTGACCTGAAGACTTATTACACTTGAGGACTGTGAATCCTCTAGCCGGTTAGGCGTCGCGCTCGAGCATCCAAGAGTCATTGTGGATTGCCGTGAACGCGTCTGTGAAGGTTCGGAAGTCTACCTTGAAGACTTACCAGAGTGATTGGGTGAGGACTGTGTGTCCTTAGCTCAAGGGGAATAAGGTGAAGACGCGGTTTTCGAGTTGAATCTCAGCCTCCCTAACCAGATGTACAGTTGTCACAAAGAATCTGGAACTGGTCCAACAAATCTGTGTCTTCAACTAGTGACCGGTTCTATCCTTCCCTCCTTTACCCTAAGTTTGTCTTCGTGAAGTCATTGCTTATATGTCTTATCTGCTTGACTTCACCGCTTGACTTCTATTGTTGTTTGGCTTCATACTATCTTCCATCCCGATCCTTACTACATAGCTGCTATTAGTCTTGTCCGCTCACATTATTGCATACTTGACTATGGCTTGCTTGTTGTAGTTATCTTCCGCTGCATATCAACTAGGTCATTTCTGTTGTTTGTCTTCAAACATCCGTGTTTTGAAGACTTTCATAAAATCGCCTATTCACCCCCTCTAGTCGATAACTAGCACTTTCAATTGGTATCGAGCAAGGTACTCCCTTGTTACGTGTGATTCGTTTAACCACGGAGTTTTAGCTATGTCGATCGCAGGGATAATCAAGGTCTCCGCTGCTTGCCTCGTGTTCGATGGAACCGACTATCCCTCTATCGAAGAATAAGATGCGCATGCATCTTGAAGCCATTGATGTCGACCTCCGGTATGTCGTCAAGAACGGCGCTCCTAAATCTGGTGAAGGTGTCACCCTGCTGATGTCAAGAAGTTCATTCAACGGACTCCACCGCAAAGAACATCATCTGTGGTCATCGACCAAAGGACAAGATGGCCGTGTGAGTGCTCGAAACGCCGGGCTAGTCCGGGACTGGCTATCCAAGGTCAATGAAGGCGCCTCAACCCGAGAGATCAAAGAATCGGTGTTCTTCGCAACCTCTTCAACCGCTTCAAGAGAAACGACAATGAAAATGTCCAGCTCACGCTTGATCGCCTCACCGACATCACAAATGAGCTTGATGCTCTCGGCGCCACCGAGGTCACCAAGCATGAAATCGTCAAGACACTACTAAGATCACTTGACAGCTCTTTTGACACCCTTGCCCTCATGATACAAGAACGCCCCGACTTCAAGACACTCGATCCGTCGATATACTTGAGAGGCTCAACACACATGAGTTCCAGCTCTCGAGAAAAGAGATATCTATGGTCCAAACTATGGCCGAACTCGCTTTGAAGGCAAAAGTTGTTTCCTCATCCAAGAAGAATCGATTGCGGTTCCGATGATCCCAAGACATTGGAAAGGAACTTGCTATGCTTGTGAAGAAGTTCGAAGTTCACTAGGAAGAAAGGCTTGAGAAAGTCTTCACGATCCAGCTCAAGAAATGATGAAGCTTCCACTCAAGACTACAAGAAGAGAACTGTCACAAGTGCAAGAAAACTGGACACTATATCTCCGAGTGTCCACAAGTGGGACAATGAGAAGAAGAAGAAGAAGAGCAAGGAATATGATTTCGATGACAAGAAAAGAAGAAATCTTCAAAGTCTTCTTCCAAGTCTTCATCAAAGTCTTCATCGCATAAGAAGAGCTCATCTGGCAAGGCTCGTGCTTTTGTTGGCAAGGAAATGGATTCAGAGGAGGAGTCTGCTTCTGAGGAAGTGGAGGTGGAATCTGAAGAGGAGTCCGACCCGGGCGTTGCAAGTCTGGCTTTAGCCACAGCCTATGTTGCCAAGTCCATCTTCAACACTGAAGACAATGACTTCTACACCAACGCTGAAGCTAATGACAAGGACGACCCTGCTCCCACCTACTGCTTCATGGCACGCGGTGCCAAGGTAAAATCACGTGATGCCTACTTTCAAACATCAAGTGAAGATGACTCTGATTGTGAATGCAAACCCAGCTACAAAACACTTGCTAAAATTGCAACTGAACAACAAAGAGCTATGGAACATACTCAAAAACTGTTAGACAAAAGCGATGACCTGTTGGACGCGGAAATGACACGTTCACAATCCTTAGTTGAAGACATTAAAAATCTTCATGCTAAGTACCAAGAACTTGAAAGTCGTCATGAAACGCTATCAACTACTCATGAAAGGCTCTCCTATGATTATCTTCAAAGGAAGCAAGAGCTTGAGAAATTGAGAGTGGCTCATGAAGATCTTCAAAAGAGAATGAGTCACTTCGCGCCAATGCAGATCAGTTCCCGCCAGATGGATTTGAACCACCATGTCTAAAATGTCTTGAGCGTGATATCACTACCTCTGTTGTTGAATGTTCAACTGCTGCTATCGTTGCATTGTCTTCAACTACCAATGTGGTAACTAACCCTCTCTGGAGGATACCACCGCCATTGCTGATGAAAATGCTAGGTTGAAGACATTTCTTGAAACAGGATGTATAAAAGTCGAAAGGGAATCGATAATCGCGATGTCCTCAAAAGCGATTCGAACCAAACCCTAGGAAAGAGGGTGTTGGGTTCGAGAGGAAAATGAATGTTGATGGTTCCTATCGAAGCCCGAGCGGGATCCCAAAACCACATGGGTTGCTGCAAAGGGACCTTCAAAGGATCCATCCACCTTATCTGGCTTTACCTGTGCTAACCCTATTATCATTGATGAATCTTTTGATGCAAACTATAAGCTGTTCAAGAATCGAATGGTGAAGTGTTTGCGGTATATTGGTACTAACTGCAGGAATGGACCGCCTATGAAGAAGATCTGGTTCCCAAAAGCTGTCTTGAGAATCTTCCATGAATGTCATCATGACACCACCAGGAAGAAGACAAACCCTGCACTAAAGGCTACATATGGTCCAAAGGCTTCATACATGACAGAGGACTCACTTGAGTCACCCTAACACCAATGTTTTGCAGGAAACAATACTCAAATTTATGAATATGAGCGTGTGTCCTCAAACCGCTATGTTCACAGAACTAAGAACTTTTCTACTTATTCATATGAGTATCACTCATCTCCTGCAAGGCTATTTGCTAGGGCTCCAAAGCCGAAATTCTCAGATGCTGCACTTAGACTCATTGCTTCTAAGCCACCCTCAAGATGTGGGTGGTTAAGAAGAATTAACTCTCTTTGCAGAAAGGGTCTCCACCAAAATCAAAGGCGCCTCGATGCTATTGTTGGGGACCTAAAACATCTTGTAGGAACAAGATCAAATGCCCAAATGGTCTCACTATGTATTTTGTTCCTGAATCGCTTGCCATTCATCCCATCAGTCCTAATCTTGATTTAAGCTTCAATAATCCACTTGCCCGTCAAATGTTTATGCTTCACAATGCTCTTGGTGAAGCCTATCCCCTAACTGCATCAGAGGGTATGACACCTCATGCTTCGTAATGGATTATGGACGGTGGATGCACTAATCATATGATCGGTGATCAAGTCTTCTCATGGACTCAACCTTACGCCCATCGACAAGAGTCACATCACATTTGCTGACACTGGTAAAAGCAAGGTATTGGGTCTAGGTAGAGTTGCAATATCAAAGGATCAACACATGGACAAAGTGATGCTCGTTGAATCCCTTGGTTTCAACTTAATGTCTGTCTCAATGCTTTGTGACTTGAACATGATTGTGATATTCGGAAAATATCGTTGCCTTGTACTAATGGAATCTGACAAGTCTCTAGTCTTTGAAGGGTATAGGAAAGATGATCTATACATGGTAGATTTCTCGGCAGAGGTCCACAGCTTGTCAGATGTCTTCTTGCAAAAGCTTGCACGTCTTGGCTCGCATCGGAGGTGGGGCATGTTGGAATGAAGAACTTACACACACTCGCCAAGAAGAAGCATGTCATAGGCATCAAGGTGTCAAGTTCAAGAAGGATCATTTGTGTGGTGCTCTGAAGCGGAAAGATGACTAGGGCAAAGCACCCTCAAGACAATCATGACGACATCTCAACCCTTCGAGCTGCTTCACATGGATTTGTTTGGCCCTACTCATTACTCTACCCTCACAACAACTGCTTGTTTCTATGGCTTCGCCATTGTTGATGACTACTCAAGATACACATGGGTGCACATAATTCTCTACAACACCGAAGTGCAAGATGTCTTCGACGATTCGCCAATCGAGCAATGAACAATTATGGCGCCAAGATCAAGCATATCAGAAGTGATAACGGCACTGAATTCAAGAACACCGGACTTGATCTTTATCTGGATACCATGGGAATCACTCATGAGTTCTCTGCTCCATACACACCCCAGCAAAATGGAATCGTGGAGCACAAGAACAGAACCCTCATTGAGATGGCTCGAACAATGCTCGACGAGTACAAGACACCAAGAAAATTCTGGCCTGAAGCCATTGATACAGCTTGTCACGTCATCAACCGTGTTTATATCCATAAGCTTCTGAACAAAACATCCTATGAGCTCCTTACTGGCAAGAAGCCAAATGTCAGTTACTTCAGAGTATTTGGGGCTAAGTGATGGATCAAGGATCCTCATCACAGGTCAAAATTTGAACCCAAAGCTCACGAAGGCTTCATGCTCGGTTACGGAAAGGACTCACACTCTTACAGAGTCTTGAATCTCTATCTCTACAAAATCGTCGAAACTGTAGATGTGCGATTTGATGAAACCAGTGGTTCACAAAGAGAGCTCCTGCCAAGCACACTAGACGAAGCTCCACCCAGCGAATCTATCAAGCTAATGGGAACTGGTGAAATCATGCCTTCTGAAGCACAGCTTGAAGAGGAACTTATCATTTCTGCACCTAACCAACCTGAAGACAATGCTTAGCCTGAAGACAATCCTTCCAATGACGACAACGATCAGCATGAGCAAAGTCTTCGTCCAGTTCATCCTCGAGTTGCAAATGAAGTACAGATTGAGAAGATAATCGATAGCATCAACGCACCTGGTCCGCTTACTCGCTCAAGAGCAACACAACTAGCAAATTTCTGTGGGCACTTTTCCTTTGTATCAATATCAGAACCCAAGAAAGTTGCTGAAGATTTTAAGGAACCAAAATGGATTCAAGCTATGCAAGAAGAACTTCAACAGTTCAAGCTGAATAATGTTTGGGAACTTGTCAAGCGTCCTGACCCTCGCAAGCATAACATTATTGGCACCAAATGGATATATCGAAACAAGCAAGATGAGCATGGCCAAGTCGTCAGAAACAAAGCAAGGCTTGTGGCTCAAGGATATACTCAAGTCGAAGGAATTGACTTCGATGAAACATTTGCTCCTATAGCTAGGCTTGAAGCTATTCGCATACTACTAGCCTATGCTAACCACCACAACATCTTGCTCTATCAAATGGATGTGAAGAGTGCATTTCTCAACAGCAAGATTGAAGAAGAAGTATATGTCGCTCAACCACCTGGCTTTGAAGATCCAAAACATCCTAATATGGTGTACAAGCTAAATAAAGCACTGTATGCCTCAAACAAGCTCCTCGCGCCTGGTATGATACAATCAAAGACTTCCTGAAGAGCAAAGGCTTCAAACCTGGATCCCTTGATCCCACACTCTTCACGAAGACATATGATGGTGAACTGTTTGTATGCCAAATATATGTGGATGACATTATCTTCGGCTGCACCAACCAGAAGTATTGGAACGCCCTCGATGCGGCTATATCTCCCACGTGTCGAGGCACGACTTAGAGGCATAACCACATTGAAAGCAATGTCGCAAGTGAGGTAATCTTCACACAACCGATGTAATAAATAAGGGAAAGAGATACATAGTTGGCTTACAAATGCCACTTCACACAAGACATAAATAAACATCCATCATTCGAGTACACTCAAGGTCCGACTACGGAACCAAAATAAAAGAAGATACCCCAAATGCTACACAGATCCCCGATCGTCCCAACTGGGCACCACTACGATCATCAGGAAAAGACACATAGTAACGACGACGTTCCTCGTCGAACTCCCACTTGAGCTCGGTTGAGTCACCGTGACCGCATCATCGGCACTGCAACTGTTTTGAAGTATCTCGTGAGTCACGGGGACTCAACAATCTCACACCCGCGAGATCAAGACTATATAAGCTTATAGGAAGGACAGAGTAGTAAGGTGGAGCTGCAGCAAGCTACTAGCATATATGGTGGCTATTTCGCAAAAGGGAGCGAGAAGAGAAGCAAAGCACGGACGTGAAGCTAATAGCGATCAAGAAGTGATCCTGAACTACTTACGCCGACATAACTCCAACATCGTGTTCACTTCCGGACTCCGAGAAGAGACCATCACGGTTACACACGCGTTGATGTGTATTTTATTTGAGGTCAACTTCGGTTTTCTACAACCGACATTAACAAATTCCCATCTGCCTCATAAATCATGGGCACGGCTTTCAAAGATAATACCCGCAGGGTGTCCCAACTTAGCCCATTATAAGCTCTCACGGTCAACGAAGGATATTCCTTCTACCGGGAAGACCCGATCAATCTCAGAATCCCGGACTACAAGACATTTCGACAGCAATAAAACAAGACCAGCAAAGCCGCCCTGACAGCCGACAAATCCCGATAGGAGCTGCACATATCTCGTTCTCGTGGCACATCCGGATGAGACTAGCTACGAGTAAAACCAAGCCTCGAAGTTTCCCTGGTGGCCCCAGCAGTAGCTCAGTTCGGGCCAGACTCAAGGAGCACTGGTCCGGGGTTAAAATAAAGATGACCTCGGCTCGAAAACCCGGGAAAAAGGCTTAGGCGGCAAATGGTAAAACCAAAGTTGGGCCTTGCTGGACGAGTCTTATTCAAAGCGAACTGTCAAGGGGTCCCATAAATCACCCAACCGTAAGGAACGCAAAATCAAGGAACATAACACCGTATGACGGAAACTAGGGTGGCAAGAGGAACAAAACACCAGGCATAAGGCCGAGCCTTCCACCCTTTACCAAATATATAGATGTATTAAATTATAGCAGATATATATTGTGATATCCCCAACAAGTAAACATGTTCCAACAAGGAACAACATCTCCATGTTCCAACAAGGAACAAACTTCAGCTTCACCTGCAACTAGCAACGCTATAAGAGGGCTGAGCAAAGCGGTAACATAGCCAATCAACGGTTTGCTAGGAAAAGGATGGTTAGGGGCTGACTTGGCAACATGGGTGGCATGATATAGCAAGTGGTAGGCATCGCAGCATAGGCATAGCAAAAGAGCGAGCATCTAGCATAGCAAAGATAGAACTGATTTCGAGGGTATGGTCATCTTGCCTGCAATGTTCTTAGAGTTGTCGAAAGCTTGATCCTCGTAAGCGTTCTCAACAGGTTCCTCGTTCACGTACTCGTCTCCCGGCTCTACCCAAAGCAACAACACAAACAAAGGAACCATAATAAATCACGGTGCAATGCACAATCAACATGATGCAAAACATGACATGATATGCGGATGTGATATGCAATGCGATAATGCGCCCGAAGGTAAATGATGAACCAGGCATCAACTTGGCAAACCAAGTATGCCACTGAAAGATGAGATGATTTCGTTGAAATCGATATAAAGATCACCGAATCGGATGCACGGTTTGGAAATGACAAGCAAAACAAGAATGGCACAAATCTGCCATTAACAGCATGATGCCACTTAGCAAGCAACAAGAAATTAAGCTACTGCACCCAAACGTATCAACAAAGTACATGGCAGGGATCTACACAAGATGCTTGACAAAAGATGAGCACTGAGCTACGGCTAGTTCACATCATAACAGGTTCAAACAAGCATGGCAAAAGTGCACAAAATATCAGGCTGGACATGGCAAAAACAGCATCAGGTTGCAATGTTCAGAGCAACAAAACTACATGCTACAGGAACTTATAATAGCAAAACAAGGCATGGCATGAATCTACTCAAAGCATATAACAAAAGTCCCTTACTGACCATAAGCCAAAAAGGATCAGAAAATATAGTAACACCCATGTCAATATCGAAAGTTTCGTTAACAGATTCAGCAACATGACATGTCAAAAACTGATAACAAGTAGGCATGTTTACAAGCTCAATACACTCACTACAGAGCCTTATATGATAAAATAAGCATACATACATCAAGAAGACATGACATAGAAGACATACATGGCAAGAACAATAACATAGCATACATGGATCAACCACAACAACCTAGGCAAAATTGAATAACATGTAAACAATCTGCCAGGAAACATTTGATAGCAAAAGTAGAGCTCGATTGACTCAAGCTATGGCACTCCATAATTGCAAACAAGGGCATGGATGGATAGATCAAGACATGTTTAACAAAAAATCCTTACTGAAGTATCTCAAAATATGCATAGATCTCTCTTTATCATCAAGTTAACATGGCATCAAAATATCAGCTAAACAGGGCTGAAAACAGCAACATCAGGACACCTACTTTGCATGCTTGTGCTAGTCACCACATAGATCACAAAAATACATGGCATACATCCCTGGAAAGATGGCATGTCATATTACAAAACACATGTAGGACTCAAATTCATAGGGTGCACACATCAATCATAGCAAAAATAACAAAAGTGCAAGTTCTGTTAAGAAACAGAAACTAACATCACATAGCCCTCTTCTAACAGTATTTCGGGCATCAAGATGAGCTCAAATGAAAATGATGCAGTGTGATGAAATGATCTACTCTTCGAGGCGAACATTTTGACATATTATACGCGCAAAATGGAGCTACGATGACAGAGTTACGCTACGATGAAAATGCCACGAAATATCATAAGATGCAAAAAAAAACTTAGAAGAACTGAGGAGGGGGGAAGAAGTCAACGGGCGGCTCGGTTCGGGTCCGCCTGATCGGATCGGGCGACGGCGGGTTTCGGGCTCGCCGGAGCCCGGGCGAGGAGGAGGAAGGGCGGCGGCGGGCGGCGGAGTCGGGCCGGCGGATGCGGCGGGGCGGCGCGGCGGGCGCGGCGCGGCGCGCGCCAAGGATCGGCGGCGGGCGCTGGGTGGCTGGAGGGGCCGGGCGGCGGTGAGGATGGGCGGCCGGGCGGCGAGGCGGCGGTGAGGCGGCGGGCGCGGCCTGGGGGCGGCCGGGCCGGAGGGTTGGCGCTGGCCCTGCGGGCCGCAGCGCGGGGCGCGATGTGGGGCGCGGACGGCGACGTGGCAGCCCTGGTTGGCCGGGCGGCGGCGGGCGGACGTGTCCGCCCGAATCGGACTACGTCGGGCGCGCGAGGGGAATTTAGCTAGGTTAGGGGAAATTGATCCGGATTTGGGTGGGGTTGCTTAAATAGGCATAGAGGAGCTAGGAGAGTCCAAATGAGGTGTAGTTTTACCACACGATCGTGATCGAACGACGGAGAGCATGGAAGTGACTTAGATGTGTGATTGGGCTGTTTTGAAGGAGTGTTGGGCTGCAACTTAAAAGAGGCCTTTGCGAGAGTGCGGTTAACTGCTGAGTACCAAACGATCTCCAAATGACCAAACTTGACCGGTGGTCTACGGGTGGTATACCAAGGCCACTAGACAAACCTCGGTCCATTCCGAGAAGGTTTAGTACCCGCACACGGAAAAACGTAAAAGGGCCGCGGGGAGATAGGAGTGTCGATTGCAAAACGGACAACGGGAAAATGCTCGGAATCGTGAGACTAACACGTATGCAAATGCGATGCACATGATGACATGATATAAAATGCATGACATGGACAAAATGCAAAAAGGAGAAAACCCAACCACGGAGGGAATATCATATCACAATGCCGAAAATGGCAAGAGTTGGAGTTACAAATATGGAAAGTTACTTCCGGGGTGTTACAAGTATAGTGATGAGTTTGGATACATGATGCAAGAGCAATATCAGATTTTCATGATGGGAGAGCTCAAGTTCTTCCTTGGTCTTCAAATTCGTCAGCAAAGAAATGGCATCTTTATATCTCAAGAAAAATACCTCCAAGATTGTCTGAAGAAGTTTGGAATGCAAGAATGCAAAGGATACACGACGCCAATGCTAGCCAAACACCACTTGGGTCCCGACGACAATGGTAAAGAGTTCGATCAAAAGGTATACCGCTCCATGATTGGTTCCTTACTTTACCTATGTGCATCTAGGCCAGATATTATGCTTAATGTTTGCATGTGTTCTCGATTCCAAGCGGCACCAAAGGAATCGCATCACTTAGCTGTGAAGCGAATTCTTCGATATTTGGCTCACACCCCAACACTCGGATTATGGTATCCAAAGGGCTCAAAATTTGATTTAGTTGGATTTTCGGATGCTGATTATGCTGGTGACAAAGTGGATCGCAAGTCTACATCAGGCACATGTCACTTTCTGGGACGATCACTCGTCTGCTGGTCTTCAAAGAAGCAGAACTGTGTGTCACTCTCAACTGCAGAATCTGAATACATTGCTGCTGGATCTTGCTGTGCTCAGCTTCTATGGATGAAGCAAACTCTCAAGGACTATGGCATCAATCTGACACAAGTACCTCTTTTCTGCGACAATGAAAGCGCCATCAAGATTGCCAACAATCCAGTCTAGCACTCGAAGACAAAGCACATTGAAATTCGTCATCATTTTCTCAGGGATCATGTCATGAAGAAACATATTGACATCATTCACATCAACACTGAAGAACTACTGGCAGATATCTTCACAAAGCCCTTGGATGAGAAAAGGTTTTGCAAGTTACGGTGTGAGCTAAACATCTTGGAATCCACAAATGTCCTGTGATCAAGCACACATCCTAACACTTATGCATGTTGATGATTTAGATGTGCAACACACGAAGTAACGTATATCTTCAATCAGTGAAGACTTACATTCCAAGTGTGAATACATTAACGTGGAATTTGACTTCGAGCGCCACGATAATTGTGCGCCGTGTGGGTCTAATACTTCCTATACGTGGGTAACGCCACCACCAAATTTCTTTGTTTGAAGTGTTTCACTCATGGCGTTATTTCTTGAAGCTATTCGCATTTGATTTGACTTCAACTTCAACCTATTTTCATGATTTTCTTCACTATGATGATTTGGTTGTTGGCTGATATATATATTTCTGTCCTCTACAAGATTCACTTATAGCTATGTCTTCAAGTTGAATCTTTTGAACTAAGTGAATGTGATCGGACCCCAATCTCTATGCTTTCTATCTCAAACTCTATCTGTCCAAATCATATGCATTCTATTGAACTGTCGAATGTCTTCTCTCGCCCTTGTCGCCAGAAGACACAGAGACAAACTTTAAGTCTATTTTAAATGATTCATCATTACCGTTGAACTCCGGAGAAGCCGGAATGACTCTCCGACAAACCGGGCGGCGTGGGAACGTGGGATAACTCACAGTATGTTGCATGCGTGACACGTGCCCCTCAGATGTGAACCGCCAGGCACTACAGAATTGCGCTGCGCCGCACACCTCGTTATAAATACCTATCCCGCGGTAAAGAAAATCTTCTTCCACCTCTCCACCTCGTCAAAACCCTAGCGCCACCGCTTAGCTCTCGACGACGCCGGCGACGAAGCGCTTAGCTGCCGCGACTTCTCCGACGTCGTCCTCACGCCGCCGCGAACATCTTCATCTCCGCCGCCGAGGTGTCCTCCGTCGCCAAGTTAGGGCACGGTGGACTGAACTGCTCAGCCTCCTTTCCTTCCGTCTAGCAGTTCTTCGAAGCGGTAAATATATCTCTATTTTTACCATCTTTTTGATCCTCAAGATTCATCCTACTTGCCAAAAATGGTTTCTGCCCATACAAAGTTAGATCTATTCTGCTCAGATCTCGATCGCTTAGTATATTCACTTAAGCTTCACAACTAGTTAGATTCCTCACTTGTACTTATTCACGGATTCGCATAAATGGAACCAACTCTCAACAGATAAGTGAATGTCTTCGCATCATGAGGTCAATGTCTTCAAACCGATTTATCTTCAAAATCTTCCGAGAATGCATATGACCTCTTCCCTTCCTCGCATCTCTAATGCTGTCACAGTGTACATGTCCGTGGAGAATCCCTTGGTTCTCATAGTCCGCATTCGCTTGCAGAATTCTTACAAGATCAAACCAACTCTCCGAAGCCAGTTCGCCTCATCAAGCAAACGCAAGCCTTTGAAGCCTTTGATTGTGAAGCCATTCAGTTTGAAGCTCATGGCTACAGATAAATCAGTCAGGAAGGGCGGCAGACAGCGTCGTGAGGGAACCTCAAAAGATCTGTCTGATGACCTCGCAGAGCTGTACACGACAGATCCTGAAGAACTTATAATCAGCGCAAGACACGAATCCAATGGATTCGACGCTATTGGGATGAACAGTGGTTCAAGTACAATTTCGTCACACAAGAATATGCCGAGAAGAATGCCATCAGAAGCCCTTGGGGTGATATTCTTTTTCGGGGCCTCCCTCCCAAGAGCATGGCTCAAGCTATTACACAAGGTTTCTATCCTTGCATGGTCCGTGGACCTCAGCCTGAAAATGTCGACCCGACGTCTTTGCTCTGGTGTCGCGATGACAATCTCTTCAAGCGCAACTTCCAGCACGCAAAGGCTTCTGCAAAGGAAAACAAGAAGTCATTGGGATTAGACTTCAACCCTGGTCCCTCTCGCTTCCCCGGCCGACGGCTCACGGACGCTGAACCCAATGTCATCGGTCCGTTTTCAAACCTTGACGGCCTCATCACTTATATTTTGGTCCAAGGTGCCAAAGTGGATCATTCTGATGACAATGATGACTCTGATGAAGCCCCAGCTCCAGCTCCTGCTCCTGCTCCAAAGCAGCAGAAGCTTAAGAAAGTCAAGGCTCCAAAGTCAGCTACTCCTCCAAAAGCTTCTCGTGAAGCCATCGCCATCGCACCTCCTGAAGCCCGAGCACGCCCGAGGATCAATCCCGCATCTCCAAGAAGACGGAGAAGAGAAAGAAAAGTGTCAAGAATACTGAACTGACACTGACCCCTGCTGCCATTCTTCGTGAAGAGCAGATTGATCTGTCAAGTGATGACGATCTTGCAGATGATGCTCTTGATCAGCTTATCAAGAGCAAAGAAGAAGCAGAAATCTTCAACAACTTGCCTCTCTTTGATGTGGCAATCATCCATCACTTCATTGATGAGTGGTTTGACACACCAAACATCAGCTTTGAAGATCTGCAACTTCCAATTGGCCTCAGCGTCTCTTTCGACGGCGCCATTGCTTCTGAGCTAGCTCTAGCTCAACGGATTGTTGAACTGGAGCACAAAATTGACTATGAGAAGGCTCAGTTCAAGAAGCATATGGCTGCACTCAGTGTGCAAAACGTCAAAAACTTCAAGGTCATGCTACACGACCTCAAAGAAAACTTTGTCAAGAAGCGTGAAGAAGCCAGAGGCTCTCGTGAGCGCATGAAGGCTGTGGCTGACAAGTGTGTGCTTGCCTACAATGAGGCTGAGAAGCGCAAGGCACTTGGCCGTCCTGGCATCGACCCTAGGATGGCTGCAAAGAAAAAGAAGTCTTCAGCTGACCAAGCTGCACCTTCAAGGCAGGAAGAGCCCCGCATAGTCTTCCCAAGCAGCATGACTGGCTCGAAGCCAAAGGTACGGTCAACTGCTTCTGAGCAGAAAAAGACGAGGGCTGCCGAGGTGAAGCGAGAAAAAGGAAAATCCTCGACGCCTCGATGCTGCTCCTCCAAGAAGCTAAAGACCAAGAAGAATCGGGCTGCTCCTACAGAGCCCTTGATTGTTGAACCCATTTCGTGGTTCGTCCCGTCCGCAACCCAAGAACTTGAATGACTGTTCATGAGCCTGCTTCCACAGAGGCTCCTCGAAGTGAAGAGACTCCAGCAGGTGATCCCCCATCGCTGAAGACATTGGTCACCATGACAATGTTGAAGATGATGAAGTTCTTCCTCAAATCGAGTACAATGTGGTATCATCGCCTGTTCGTACGAACAACGAACTCATCAGCATTGGTTGTCCTCTGATGCCAATTGCATAGGATGCTTCATGGGCTGATCGCCCGCAACAACAAGACTCCCCCAGTATTCCCCAACAACAAGTCACTCCCCAACAGCAACACCAAGAAGAAGAGGAAGACTTTGAGGCCCAGGCAACCCCATCTCCAAAGGTGTCGCCAGCATTTCGCAGGCTTTGCAAAGGTCAAAGGCCTCAAGTGCCTCTTCCGAGCATTCCAGAAGGAGAAGTGCACCACCAACCTGTTGCACGTCAAGTGTTTTCAGAAGCCACTCCAACTGTGAATGTCTCTAAGTCTGAAGCCAAAGCCGCTGAAGACAATCCGGCTGCATCAGCCGCTGACACCCAAGAAGAAGAAGAAGAACGTGTTCCTACACCCCTAGTAATTGAAGAAGTGATCCCCGATATCAACGTGCCAGTGCCCGACCCTCCAGCTCCTCAAGTGGAGGTTGAAAACAATGAGGCTGCCACCTCCAACACCAATGAAGCCAATGACGTGGTCATGGCTGAAGCCAATGTGGAGCCTGTCCCAACTGCTCCTGAAGTCAATGAAGGAACTGTGCCTGAAGCAAATGAGGCAACTGCTCCCGAAGCATCTGCTGAGCAGCCTAAAGCCTCAGTTGCTACCATCGCCTCGATTCCGCCACCAAGGCCCTACACAATCGAGCAAGCATACAACTATGGTGAGCTAGTCACAAGAAGATGGCCTGCTCGTCCCTCCGCCTCATGCCTCGGGTCCTCAATTCGACTATCATATTGCGATAGGCCTCCGGTTCAAGCCGGGCCAAGACTGCCAAGGTTTCGAGCACCGCCACCTCAACTGGTTCTTTCAATGCAAATGGCTTCAAAGCCCACAATACTTTCTTTGACAAGGCAAAGAACCCTACAAAAGGCCAAGGATCTCATCTGACCGGTTCGAGCTATCAAGAAAGAAGCTATTACTCCTGTGTTCAGATGACCAAGGCCGATTTTCCTCATATGCGACGACATCGGAAGCTTATTTCCGGACTGCCGTGCTTAGAAGAAGCACTTGATTGCTTTCATGATGCAGGTCTGCTTGTCTTCGTAATGGACAAAGAGCACTGGAATGAAGAATTAGTGCTTCAATTCTATGCCACACTCCACATCCGCGGCTACAACAGAGATACGAAGACATGGGTTCTCGAGTGGATGACTGGAAATGTCCATCATGAAGCCAAAGCTCTTGACATCATTGAGCTCACAGGCCTACCCACTCCCGGAGAACTGTTTGAACACGGATGTCAACTCCACCGCGATGCCTTGAAAGCATATTTCATAAGCCGTAACCCGACATGAGTCGATGTCGAGCATGATGAAGCCACTGCAACATGACGCTGAATACCCTCAACACTTCTTTGTTGATGACCTTGAGTATCTGCCTCGTACCATATATCACATCATACGGCGAACTCTATGGCCCATAAAAGGGCATTCATCGTCCGCAAAGCTTGAAGGAGCAATGAAGACATTGGTCTTCTACATCCTCAATGGCATCAGCTTCAACACGCAAGATTTCTTCATCCGACAATTGGCTGCCTCTGGATCTGATCTGTTTGGTCTGAAGTTCTATGCTCCATGGGTCATGCGCCTCATCAAGATGCACTCTGCTATCAACTATCAACCCTCCGCCGCAATCATCGATCTTTCTACCAAAGGTTGATATGTCCGCTGAAGCCATATACCCCGAGCCTGCCAAACGCGCCACTAAGTCTTCGTAACGCAGATCACCACAGCTTCTCTCAACCTATGGAAGGCGCCCAAGCGGTATCTCGTGTCTATCCTCGGCTGGGAACACACGTCGCCTCATCGTGCACGGACTGAAGCCACCGAGAGCACAATTGGCCAAAGGCCTCTAAGCGCCTCGAGTCCTCAACGATCGAGAACTTCTTGTGGCGCTGCATCAAAAGCAAGATAAGCATCACTCCTGGCTAAAGCGTCAAATGCAAAGCCTCTTGGTGGACGTCAATCGCATTCGTAACCTTGCCACCAAGAATACTTTTGTCACTCACGAGACTTGTCGGCGATCATGGAAGAGTTTGACCTTGCTCAGTGCTGAAGCTGATCTTCAAGACGATGGCTTCTCTGAACGTTTCAAGTTTGACTCCACTTCTCCACGGAATGCAGTCCTACGACGAACTCCATCTCTTGAAGACTCTGACTATTCTTCCTCCGCAACAATGGTCAATGCCAGAGTGATCGATGATGAAGCCGATGCTACTTCACCGCCCCCTACTTCTGCACGAATCGACACTGCACCCAGCTCGTCTGCACCGCCAACCAACAACGATAACCCTGCTGCATCATCTTCTTCAAGAGGACGAGTAGATGCTCTATGTCTTCAAACCTTTTGGTCCCATCGACAAAAGGGGAGAAGCATATGAGTTTGATAGTCTTCAAGCGGGTTCATAAGGACGGTTGCACTATATTTTGCCTAGTGTTTACAACTCTCGTTTTTGAAACATTTGGTTCTTATGAGTAGTAGCACTTAAATTCAATGGTCGTCTGCTACTTATTTGCTTTTTACTCGTGCGATGATAAATTCCGCATGTGCATTTATAACTTCCGCACTTAGATCATTCTCGCAGACGTCCATTTTTCATTATGCATGTCATTCTCTTAGCTATATCATTTCATGCATGATGAATTATCTTCATAAGTTGAAGAGGATCTCCACAAGTACAACCTGCCATGTGCATTTGCATTCCAAAAGCAAACCACTTATATGCACATCTTCAGGGGGAGCCTTTGCCACTTATGAAGACAATTCCCTATCCTTTACAATTTCACATATTTTATCCCCATTGAAAACTTCAACCAGTTTGTCATCAATCACCAAAAAGGGGGAGATTGTAAGTGCATCTAGTGCCACCCCTAGTTTGTTTTGGAGTGTTGACTACAAATGTAGTTGAGGGACTAATGCGTTTGTGAGAATTGCAGGATAACGCAGGTAGTGTCCCTCATTGATTCGGTTTACCTACCGGATACGACCCCTAAAAATGTATGAAGACATTCAAGACAATGGTAGTATGTGAAGATATTCACATTGAAGACTATGACATGAGAAGACATCGAGTAATGACTATGGAGCGCGAAGACTGTGTTGTTTCGTTGTTTCCTTTTCTTTTTTGTTGAGTCGTAGGAACCACCGTACTGTTAAGTGGGGTCCAAGTGATCATAGTCAGAATGACTCAAGTGATGCTCAACCTAAATCCTATGTCTTCGAGCGAAGACAATGAGAGCAAAACTTATCCAGAGCTGGATGAGTCAGCTTTGCTTGTAGCCCAAGTAAAGTTGCCGTGAGTGTTTGAAATCTGACGTTGGAACACGTGTCAGTTCCTTAGTGACCTGTGGTCATTTCGACATAACAGGTCGGGTTGCCTAGTGGCTATAAATAGCCCACCCCTACACCATAAATTGGTGGTTGCTCAGAGTTAGTGCACGACTTTTGTCGCTTGAGAGCAACCCACCTCAAGCTGTTGAGAGAGAAATCCTTGCGAGGACAAAGCCCAAAACACCCAGAGCCAAAGAGTGTTAGGCATCATGAAGTTTTCCCTGTCTGTGTGACTGAAGACTTATTACACTTGAGGAATGTGAATCCTCCGGCCGGTTAGGCGTCGCGCTCGAGCATCCAAGAGTCATTGTGGATTGCCGTGAACGTCGCTCAGTGAAGGTTCGGAAGTCTACCTTGAAGACTTACCAGAGTGATTGGGCGAGGACTGTGTGTCCTTAGCTCAAGGGGAATAAGGTGAAGACGCGGTCTTCTGAGTTGAATCTCAGCCTCCCTAACCAGATGTACAGCTTGTCACAAAGAATCGAATTGGTCCAACAAACTGTGTCTTCAACTAGTGACTGGTTCTATCCTTCCTCCTTTACCCTAAGTTTGTCTTCGTGAAGTCATTGCTTATATGTCTTATCTGCTTGACTTCACCGCTTGACTTCTATTGTTGTTTGGCTTCATACTATCTTCCATCCTGATCCTTACTACATAGCTGCTATTAGTCTTGTCCGTTCACATTATTGCATACTTGACTATGTTTGCTTGTTGTAGTTATCTTCCGCTGCATATCAACTAGGTCATTTCTGTTGTTTGTCTTTGAAACATCCGTGTTTTGAAGACTTGCATAAAATCGCCTATTCACCCCCCCCCCCCCCTCTAGTCGATAACTAGCACTTTAAACTCTCCTGATAGAGAGAGAGACTTTAGTGAATTCAGAATGTCGCCGAAGAGCGAGTGCTGAAAGATGTCCGCGGTGGTGAACTCCATGATCGGCGCCCAATCGGATTCGATTAGGGCGCTGAAGGTTCGAATCCGAGAGGAGTCCGCACCTTGAGTCACGAAGCCGCAGCAAAGGACAAGTATGGTGTTCAGCTCGACGCCGTAGAGATTGCAGCCCCGAGGTGGCGTCTAGCCACCCGCCCTCGATTGCGATCGGCTCGAGCTAAGGGTCGGAGCGACATCGGTGCGCCTCCAGGACACTGCTCGGCGGCAGAGCTAGATCATGCCCATCGTGATAAAGGCGGGCGCGCTTGGCTGTGGCTCTAACCCGTCAAGATCAAGTCTCCGCGACGCCGGCCGTAGTTCAAACTTCCAAATCTGATCTGATGGCCAGGGGTAGCTGATCTCGCTTCAGATGGCTGCTTTAATTGGCCCGCATGATGCAAAGCCGCCGAATATGAAGATCTGTCCGGGGGGGAAAGTCTCGCCCTGGACCGCATCATTGTTGATGATCGGAGGAGCCATCGGGCCTAAAGGTGACGACACATAGGAACTCTCAATGAAAGCACCAATGTCGGTGTCAAAACCGGCGGATCTCGGGTAGGGGGTCCCGAACTGTGCGTCTAGGCAGATGGTAACAGGAGAGAAGGGACACGATGTTTTTACCCAGGTTTGGGCCCTCTCGATGGAGGTAAAACCCTACCCTGCTTGATTAATATTGATGATATGGGTAGTACAAGAGTAGATCGACCACGAGATCAGAGAGGCTAAACTCTAGAAGCTAGCCTATGGTATGATTGTTGTTCGTCCTACGGACTAAAACCCTCCAGTTTATATAGACACCGGAGAGGGTTAGGGTTACATAGAGTCGGTTACAAATGTGAAGAGATCTACATATCCGTATCGCCAAGCTTGCCTTCCACGCCAAGGAAAGTCCCATCCGGACACGGGACGAAGTCTTCAATCTTGTATCTTCATAGTCCAGGAGTCCGGACAAAGGTTATAGTCCGGTCATCCGGACACCCCTAATCCAGGACTCCCTCAGTGAGCATCATGAAATTGGTGATGGAGGATGGTTGATGATGACGACGGCGACGGATTCACCTCTCCGGAGCCCAGAACGGACTCCAGATCAGCCCTCCCAAGAGGTTTTAGGGCTTGGCGGCGGCACCGTATCGTAAAACACGATGAATCCTTCTCTCTGATTTTTTTCTCCCCGAAAGTGAATATATGGAGTTGGAGTTGAGGTCGGTGGAGCGTCAGGGGGCCTGAGGGAGTCCTGGATTAGGGGGTTTCCGGATGGCCAGACTATGACCTTTGGCCGGACTCCTGGACTATGAAGATACAAGATTGAAGACTTTGTCCCGTGTCCGGATGGGACTTTCCTTGGCGTGGAAAGCAAGCTTGGCGATACGGATATGTAGATCTCCTCACATTTGTAACCGACTCTATGTAACCCTAACCCTCTCCGATGTCTATATAAACCGGAGGGTTTTAGTCCCAGGGATCTAACAACAATGATACCATAGGCTAGCTTCTAGGGTTTAGCCTCTCTCGATCTCGTGGTAGATCTACTCTTGTACTACCCATATCATCAATATTAATCAAGCAGGAGTAGGGTTTTACCTCCATCGAGAGGGCCCGAACCTGGAAAAACATCGTGTCCCTTGTCTCCGTTACCATCCGCCTAGACGCACAGTTTGGGACCCCTACCGAGATCCGCCGGTTTTGACACCGACATTGGTGCTTTCATTGAGAGTTCCTCTGTCGCCACGCTTAGGCCCGATGGCTCCTCCGATCATCAACAATGACACGGTCCAGGTGAGACTTTTCTCCCGGACAGATCTTCAGATTCAACGGCTTTGCATCATGGGCTAATTCGCTTGGCCATCCGGAGCAGATCGAAGCTACACCCCGCCATCAGTCAGATTTGGAAGTTTGAACTACACGGCGGACATCCGCGGAGACTTGATCTTCGACGGGTTCGAGCCACAGCCAAGCGCGCCGCATTGTCACGATGGGCATGATCTAGCTCTGCCTCGAACGTGCCCTCGAGGTCAAGATTAGTGTCCGCCCGACCTTAGCTCGAGCCGATCGCGCCAATCGAGGACAGGTGGCTGGACACCGCCTCGGTGGCTGCAATCTCTATGGCGATCGAGCCGAACACCATACCTGTCCTTTGCAAAGCTCGTGACTGAGGTGCCGACTCTCTCCGGACCAACCTTCCGCGCTTCTTGCTAATCGAATCCGATTACGCCAATCATGGAGTTCACCGCCACGGACATCTTTCAGCACTCGCTTTTCGGCGACTTCCTGAATTCACTAAAGTCACTCTCTTTATCAGGAGAGCCCTGGCTAGACTATGGTCAGCAAGGTTGGGATGCGGACGACGAAGAAATTCAAAGCCCACCCACCACCCACTTCGTAGCCACTGTCGATGATTTAACCGACATGCTCAACTTCGACTCCGAAGACATCGACGGTATGGACGCCGATGCAGGAGACGACCAAGAACCAGCGCCTACGGGGCACTAGAAGTCCACCTCGTCGTATGACATATACATGGTGGACACCTCAAAAGAAGGGAACGACGATGGAACAACGTAGGATGACCCCTCGAAGAAACAGCCTAAGCGCCGGCGTCAGCGGCGCCGATCTAAATCCCGCCACAGCAAAAACGGCGATTCCGGCACGGGAGATAATAACACCCCGGACAGTGCCGAAGACAATCCCCTCCAGCAGGATTCAACGCAGGAGGATGGAGAAGCCATCCCTCATGAGAGAGCGGCAGACAACGAGGTAGAGGACGCTAATTACATGCCTCCCTCCGAAGACGAGGCAAGCCTCGACGACGATGAATTTTTCGTGCCTGAGGATCCCGTCGAACAAGAGTGTTTCAAACGCAGGCTTATGGCCACGGTGAGCAGCCTCAAGAAAAAAACAGCAACAATTTAGAGCTGACCAAGACTTTCTAGCCGACAGATGGACTGATGTCCTTGCGGCTGAAGAGTACGAACTCGAACGACCCTCCAAGAGCTACCCAAAATGCAGGCTGCTACCCCGATTAGAGGAGGAAGCACCTAGATCTACATCACTAGCGCATGATGCGGCCGACCGGCCACTCGTGGCCGCGACAGAGAGGCCTCTCAGCCCTCCACTCAAGCCGCACCCCGGCGTCGCTCAAAGAATACCAAGGCACAGGGAAATGCGCCAGACCTGCGAGATATATTGGAGGACAGGGCAAGGCAAACAAGATCGATCTATGGATCGCATGGGCGCCCCATGACACGTGACGATAACCGCCATGCCGGATATGGTAAATCCGCCGGGCGAACACAAGAGACAAAGCTCATTTGAGCTACGCCGTGATATAGCCCAAACATGTAGGCGCCAAGACACCCACTATGCTTCACAGATGAAGTAATGGATCATCAAATCCCAGAAGGTTTCAAACCCGTAAACATCGAATCATACGATGGCACAACAGATCTGGCGGTATGGATCAAGGATTATCTCCTTCATATCCACATGGCCCGCGGCGATGATCTACACGCCATCAAATACCTCCCACTCAAGCTTAAAGGACCAGCTCGGCATTGGCTTAATAGCTTGCCAGCATAATCAATTGGTTGTTGGGAGGACCTGGAAGCCGCATTCCTCGACAACTTCCAGGGCACCTATGTGCGACCACCAGACGCCGATGACCTAAGCCACATAATTCAGCAGCCAGAGGAATCGGCCAGACAATTCTGGACACGGTTCCTAACGAAGAAAAATCAAATAGTCGACTGTCCGGACGCAGAGGCCCTTGCAGCCTTCAAGCATAACATCCGTGACGAGTGGCTTGCCCGGCACCTAGGACAAGAAAAGTCGAAATCCATGGCAGCCCTCACGACACTCATGACCCGCTTTTGCGCGGGAGAAGACAGCTGGCTAGCTCGTAGTAATAACATGACCAAGAGCCCTGGTAATTCGGATACCAAGGACAACATTGGCAGGTCGCGTCGCAACAAGCAAAAGCGCCGCATTAACGGCGACAATGCTGAGGATACGGCAGTTAATGCCAGATTCAGAGGCTTTAAACCCGGTCAGCGGAAAAAGCCATTCAAAAGAAATACTCTGGGCCCATCCAATTTGGACCGAATACTCAATCGCTCGTGCCAGATAAACGGCACCCCCAAAAAACCAGCCAACCACACCAATAGGGGTTGTTGGGTGTTCAAGCAGGCATGCAAGTTAAACGCCAAAAACAATGACAAGAGGCTGCATAGAGATGACGAGGAGGAGCCTCGGCCGCTGAACAATAGGGGACAGAAGGGTTTCCCCCCACAAGTGTGGACGGTGAACATGATATACGCAACCCACATCCCCAAAAGGGAGCGGAAGCATGCACTCAGGGACGTATATGCGTTGGAGCCAGTCGCCCCAAAGTTCAACCCATGGTCCTCCTGCCCGATCACTTTTGATCGAAGGGACCACCCCACTAGCATCCGCCATGGCGGATTCGCTGCATTGGTTCTAGACCCAATCATTGACAGATTTCACCTCACTAGAGTCCTTGTGGACGGCGGCAAGAGCAACTGAACCTGCTTTATCAGATACAAAGGCGAAAAATGGGCATAGATCCTCAAGGATTAAACCCACAAAGACGACCTTTAAAGGCGCCATACCAGGTGTAGAGGCCAACTGACAGGCTCGTTACACTTGAGGTGGTCTTGGATCCCGGATAATTTCCAAGCGAGGAGTTAATCTTCGACATAGTCCCGTTCCGCAGTGGCTATCACGCACTGCTCGGACGAACCGCATTTGCAAAGTTCAAAGCGGTGCCGCACTATGCATACCTCAAGCTCAAGATGCCAGGCCCTCGAGGAGTCATTACTATCAATGGAAACACCGAACGCTCTCTCCGAACGGAGGAGCATACGGCGGCCCTCGCGGCGGAAGTACAAAGCAGCCTCTCAAGGCAATTCTCCAGTCCGGCCATTAAACGACCGGACACCGTCAAGCGCGCCCGGAGTAACCTACGACAAGACCGCCTGGCATGTTCCGAGCACGCGTAGCAATGCGGCCACAACCCCAGCCCTCGCGAAATTGCGAAACCAGTACTACGCGTACATAACTACGCTTTGGAAATACCATGGGCATAGGGGGAGGGGCACGACCACGGCACGCCCAAAATGCGGCTCAACCGCGCAAGGGGCTCCCGATTTTGTCATTGTTTTTTTCTCTTACTTTCAGGAATCCACTTTCCGGAAGGCCTGTTCGGCAGTATAATCGCCGAACACACGATGCAATAGCCAGGGAGGCAGAAAGCTACGTCTAGTGTCCAGGTGGTCTCTATAACGAGCAATATACTTGTTTCACATATCATCCCGCAGCTCGCCCCTGGAGGGGGACATGTCAAATAGTCCCGTCTCTTGCTTATCGCACCATTTGTATCGTTCTGCTTTTACCGCAGACTTTTCGAATAAACAATACATAGCTTTTCTCTATTATTGCATTCCTTTTTTTACAAAAACATGTTCAGTTATGACATTATGCAACCGTACACTTTGGTACGGCCAATACACCAGGGGCTTACGTACCCCAGAATATGGTGTGAGAAGTCCGAACACTCTCATGAGTGCGGCACCCCAAACTTATAGCATTATATGCATCGGCTCCGAATCATGTCTTGGGTCAATAGTTGGGTTTGCCGGCTCCCATGTTTTGGTACCTTACGCCCGTTATATCGGCTAAGGTAGCATCGGGAGAACCACTGCGATTGTGCCCTGCTGAGCTGGGCTAAGCACCTCAAAGGAGAAAGCTAAAACTGACCGTCATGATAGGGCGAGAGCTGGTCGCTGTTCGAGAGGTTTTCGAGTCCCTAAAGACTTATGCCGCTTAGAGCGAGGAGTCGGCTTTGTCCGGCCTAGGCGTGGATAGCGCCCCGAACTCGGTCTTCCGAATACTAGGGGCTTCGCCGAAATTTAAAATTATAGAATTCTATGGCTAAGTTAGAGTGTTCAAGCATTATAGTCCGATTGCCTTGTTCGTTGTGTTGAGCGCCTCCCTCGAAGGACCCAATAATGAGAAAAAGAGCGCTCAAGTTTATCCCGAACACCCCAGCACTCGTGGCATGGGGGCAGAAGCTGACGACTCGCCATCTCTCACGTTTAATAAACGGCCGCACAGAAGGTAATATTTTAAATTCAAAAGCATTGCTTAGCGCATATGAACAACTTTTCAGCATACAGGATCACAAATGTGAGTTTACTCAAAAATTACATCTTTGGAGCACTCATCCGCTATACGGCGGGCACCCTTCAGGACGCCCTCATAATACATCTCGGGCTTGCGATGCTCCTTGCCCGGCGGTGGTCCGTCCGTCACAAGCTTCTCAGCGTCCATCTTGCCCCAGTGCACTTTAGCACGGGCAAGGGCCCTACGGGCACCTTCGATGCATACCGAGCGCTTGATGACTTCGAGCCTTGGACAGGCATCCACCAGCCGCCTTTACCAGCCCAAGTAGCTCCGTGCATGGCTTCCCTGTGCCACAGCCAGACTACGAGACCCTTCATGGCCTGTTCAGCCACCTTATGGAGTTCGACCAGCTGCTTCAGCTGGTCGCTCAAGGGCACCGGATGTCCGGCCTCGGCATACTGAGACCAGAACACCTTCTCCGTCGAGCTCCCCTCTTTGGCTCGGTAGAATGCGGCAGCGTCGGACACACCGCGGGGAAGATCTGCGAATGCTCCTGGAGAGCTCCGGACTCGGGTAAGTAACAAGTAATTCACTTTCGCGTGCTTGCTTTGCATAAAGAATGCCTTACCCGCCGCTATCTTCTTCATCGCCTCAATTTCCGGAGGCTTTTTGGGCTTCGGCCTTGGCAGATTTGGCGCTCTCAAGCGCCGAGGCGAGCTCGGACTCGAGTCTTTGAGTCAAGCCCAAACTCGTGTTTTTCCATGAGAGCACTGGAGCTCTTGCTGCACCGCCGCCACCCGCGCCTCCTGCTTCTCTCGCTCGGTGCGCTCCACGGCCGCATTGTTTTCGGCCTTGGACAGCGCTTCCTTCAGGGTCGCCACCTCGGTTCTGGCCCCTGCAACCACATCTTTTTATATACTTACATAAGGTATTACTTACCTTCCTTGTCCTCGAGCTGCTTCTTGGCAAGGCCGAGCTCGTTCGCGGACCGCTCAAGGCTATGCTTCAATGCATTGACCTCCGCAGTCAGCAACACAGCCTGCATTCCCATATTGACATACTTATGTTAGACTCCTGCGTATATCTTTTTGATCCTCAGTTCGGCTTTTCTTTCCAAACACCAAACTGAGCATCATGGGCTACTGTCTATGCGGTAATATTTTTACATATCTTAAATACATACCTCAAAGCCTGTTAGAAGGCTGGCACAGGCTTCAGTCAGCCCGCTCTTCATGGATCGAACCTTCGGATCACCACACTCATAGTAGTGCAGTGCTTTCGTCGATGGAGGTGCCGTTAAGCACCTCCGGCAATTATCCGGTGCCTCGGTTGGGACGGAGGTCACCGCGCCGTAGGCTTGCCCTTCTTACGTGGGGCGCTGCCGGACTCGGAACCACCGAAGGTTCGGGGCGGAGTCGCCCGGGCCGGACTTAGAGCCCTTTGGGGTTTTATCCCCTTTTCGCCTGGAGTCCGGGAGGTCGCCTTGCGGCGCCTCCAGGACCACCTCCTCCTGGCTTGGCCCCTTTTGGGACGCCACCTCGGCATCATCCGCAGCGCGAGGAGAGGAGGCGGTCGGAAGTGAAGTGCTGATTCACATCCGGCGAACCCAGGGAACCGCTTGATGAAGCGTTGAGCCCGGCCTTGGGCGGACTACATGATTATATTCGGCGTCAGAAGGTACTGTGTAATGAAGGAGCACCATGAGTTATTCTGGTATCCGTATACTTACGATTTCGCCAGGGGCTTGGCCCTGGGTGGCCACTCTTCTTCGCCGTCGTCGGCGTTGGTGGAGTAGTCCGGAGGGAGGGTCCTTCCCTTTTTGGACCCTCCCCTCCCCCCCCCCAGTTGGGGCGGCCTTCCTTTTCATTCCTCCCCTCGCTGGAGGGGAAGAGGCTTCTTCTTCCTCCTCCTCTCGAGGAGGAGGCGCCCGAGTCATCGGACGATGAGTCCGGCACCACCGGGCGCGGGAACTCTTCGAGTTCCCGTGGCCTTCTTCTTGGCCTTCTTCTCCGGCACCACGTAAGGTGCCGGAACCAGCAGCCCCATCAAGCGGGCGTCCGCTGGGTCTTCGGGCAAAGGAGATGGGTAGTAGATCTGTCCGGTCTTCTTCTGCCATTCCTGTCAAAGGAACGGGAGCTTAGATCCCGCATAGAGTTAAACTATGAAAAACAAGTATCCCGTAAAGGGTAAAATAAGCTTACTACGCTGGCTTGGCGCTTTGCGCAGAATCCGCGATCCTCGGTGATGGGAGGGGGAACCTAGGCACCCTTGAATAGCACCTTCCAGGCATCCTCGTGCGTTGTGTCAAAGAGCCTGGTCAGAGTTTGGTGCTGGGCCAGGTTGAACTCCCATAAGTTAAAAGCCCGTCGTTGACATGGGAGGATCCGGCGGATGAGCATGACCTGGACTACGTTGACAAGTTTAACCTCTTTGTCCACCAGGTCTTGGACGCAGGTTTGGAGTCCGGTCCGCTCTTCTGAATTACCCCCCGACAGGCCCTTCTATTTCCAGGAGGTGAGCCGTGTGGGGATGCAGATCGGAATTGGGGCCGCTGCCCATTCAGGGTCACGCGGCTCGGTGATGTAGAACCACCCCGATTGCCACCCCTTTATGGTGACCACGAAGGAGCCCTCGAGCCATGTAACGTTGGGCATCTTGCCCACCATGGCGCCTCCGCACTCCGCTTGCTGGCCGCCCACTACCTTCGTCTTGACATTGAAGGTCTTCAGCCATAAGCCGAAGTGGGGCTTGATGCGGAGGAAAGCCTCGCACACGACGATAAACGCCGAGATGTTGAGGACGAAGTTCGGGGCCAGATCGTGGAAATCCAGGCCGTAGTAGAACATGATCCCCCGGACAAACGAGTGAATTGGGAAACCTAGTCCGCGGAGGAAATGGGTGAGGAACACCACCCTCTCATGGGGCCTGGGGGTGGGGATGAGCTGCCCCTTGTCTGGGAGACGGTGCGTGATGTCATTGGACAAGTATCCGGCCTCCCTCAGCTTCTTGATGTGTCCCTCCGTGACGGAGGAGACCATCCACTTGCCTCCCGCTCCGGACATGGCTGGAGAAGGTAGAGGTGGGATGTGCAGACTTGGGCGCTGGAGCTCGAGTGCGCGAGAATGGATAAGCAAATGAGGAAGAAGGCTAGATGGGAAAGGTGGATCCTTATCCCCTTATATGGGCGGACGAAACTATGTGCCCCCACTAGCCTGGTAAAACTCGCTTATCTCCCAAGCGCCGTAAATTAATGGCACGGTTGGGTTACCCACGCCCGTATTGATGAGAATCCCGGAATAAGGGGACACGATCTCTGCTTCAACAAGACGTGGCAAGGAAACCGCCTCGCTAAGCGTGCTGAGGTGGGACAGTAAAAACGATCCGAATAAAGGCTTGGCCGTGGTGTCACGCTGCGAAATACGTCAGCAGATTGAATTTGTGTAAATATTATTCTCTCTACGGTGGTATGTGGAAATTATTGCAAAGCCAGACACTATCCTTGTGTTCAAAATCTTCTATGAAGTATTCGGAGGAGGAACCCGCCTTGCAATGCCGAAGACAATCTGCGCGTCGGACTAAATGCGTCATTGAAGCCTGGTTCGAGGGCTCCGAGGAGTCTGGAATAGGGGGTGTCCGGATGGCCGGACTATGACCTTTGGCCGGATGTCAGGACCCCAATTCCAAGTCACATCGATCTAGCCGGTAACACCTCATATCACTTTGCGGCCTCACGCATGGTACTCCCACGGGTGTCGCCTTACCATGGCCCGGGACCGTTTGCGCCTTTTGGCTCACGTATATGATAGTGTCGCTAGCATCCATATGACAGAGAACACGGGCCGACATGACTAGTCGTGAACCCAGAGTGGCACTAACTTATAGGGACAGGCATACATGAATCAACATCGAGCATGTCGGTCAGCAGCGTGCGAATCCGGGCTGTAGCACTGGGCTAACAGGATTCCGGGAACCTGGGCTGTAGCAGGCTAGGCAGGACTCCGGATGTCACCGCGTGACATTTCAAGGGAATGTATACAGAACGAAGTGAATCACATGCCGGCCAATCAAGTGTTCCGGAGCAGTAGTGCTGGGCTAGCAGGACTCCGGTGAACCAGGCTGTAGCGGACTACTATGGCTCATGGAAGCACAAGACTACATTTCCCCATAAGAGAGGCTACCAAGGATAAACAACTAGGTTGTCGGATCCCACACATACCAAGCATTTCAATCATACACACAATATGCTCGATATGTGTAAATACAACATGGCATCACAACATAACTCTACGACTCAAGTATTTATTCAATAGGCTCCGAGGAGCGAGATATTACAAACATGGGTCTCATGACCCAACATTCAGAGCATACAAGTCAAACCACATGCGGAAGCTTAACATGTCTGAGTACAGACAATTATAAATGAAAAAGGCTGAGAAGCCTGACTATCTACACGATCCTCCCAAGGGTACAAGATCGTAGTTGAGGTAACGAGCTAAACGTCGAAGTCCACGCGGAACTACTAGCGAGACTGACGCCTCTCTTCAAAAACATAAAATAGGCAAACGTGAGTACAAATGTACCCAGCAAGACTTACATCAGAACTAACTACATATGCATCATTACCAACAAAGGGGGTGGTGGAGTTTAACTGCAGCAAGCCAGCTTTGACTCGGTGGCTATCCTGAACTACGACTGCAAGTAACTCTTTTGGGGTGGCGCACACGAGTCCACATATTCACCATATCAATACACCACTATGGATCCGCTCCCGTCTCCCTACGAGAACGCCATCCATAGCACTCACGCTTATCTTGCGTATTTTAGAGTATCCATTTTCACTTGTCTATGAACTGTACAGGCAACCTAGAAGTCCTTTACCGCGGACACGGCTATTCGAATAGATAATGTTAACCCTGCAGGGGTGTACTTCTTCACACACGCTCTCACCACTTATCACCGTTTACATGACATGTACTCGGCAACCTTCAAGCGGAAGCCCAGCGAGGGTGTCGGACACGACCTGACTAACCACACAAGTCTCTCGTCCAGTTTTATCGCCTATTCGGGTTCCATCCGCAAGGAGATCCGGCTGGGGTGTCGCTCACGGCCCCAAACGATGTGAGCAGGGTTCCCAAGCCCACGTCAACGGGTGGATCTACGCTTGGTACACCGTGCCACGGTGCCTAGTCTGTCCCAAGCCCACCTGTACCGGGTGCCACTTGGTAGACTACTAACACTACCTACAAACACTAGAAACTAGTTGCAACACCTGGACAGAGATCATGTTGATTAATAAGTCGAGAGGGATCGAGTTACCGGAACCCAATGTGTGGTAGTAAATAATCATGGATCACAAACACAGAACTCAGTTCCTGAGGACGGCTGCAATGAGACAACCCACCATGTACTCCTACATGGCCTCTCACCGCTACCTTTACCAAATCGAGTTCACACACTTAGCTCACACACAGTAGGACATGTTCACACACCTCCAATTCATCCCTGATGAATCATACCTGACACTACTCTAAGCAATAGCAGGCATGACAAACAAGCATGAATGAGTAGGCACATAAGGGCTCAAACAACTCCTACTCATGCTAGTGGGTTTCATCTATTTACTGTGGCAATGACAGGTCATGCAGAGGAAAGGGGTTCAACTACCGCAACATGTAACAGTTGAATCGTTGTTATCCTAATGCAGTAAAAGAGAGCAGGAGCGAGAGAGTGGGATTGTATCGGAATGAACAAGGGTTTTTTTTCTTGCCTGGCACTTCTGAAGATAATATAGTTCTTCATCGGTGTCATCGAATTCATCGTCGGTACGTCGTTTACTGAGAGGGGACAAACACCGGCAACACAGAAGGAAACACCATCAATGCAATGCACAATATGATGCATGATCATGACATGGCAATATGATGTGGTTTGAGCTAATGCAACTAGCAGCAGGTTAAATGAAGTTGGTTTGAACCCTAGGTTCAAATTCAAATTCCATATGTGAAGGTTTAAATGCCATTATAAGATTTGGCCTAAACAGCAGCCCTAAGTTGTTCTATCACGCATTAAAATTGTACACATGGATAGATTGGATTTTTCTGATCATTTTTCATATATAAATTATCTCATTTGGAGTTACGGTTGAATTTATATGAATTTTAGAATTTTAGCTATTTCTGGAATTCTCTGAACTATTTTAAATACAGAAATGATTAACTGCATCATGCTGACCACTGCGGGTCAACAGACCCGGTCCAGGTCAAACCTGACGTGTGGGGTCCACACGTCAGTGACACAGGGCTAGTTCGTGTCGCTGACAGGTGGGCCGGTCAACGTCCACGTCAGCGAACTCAATGCTCACGTGTCGGTCCCGCTGGGTTATGTACTAATCTAAACAGAAATTAAGTTAACCTAAACAAGCACAGGGGCCCACATGGCACTGGCTCTAGGGGTGTTTAGCAAGGTCATTAGTGCTAATTAAACTGGCGCCACGTCAGCAGTTGACGCCGGCGACCACAGCAACGGCGGGGACTCGCCGGAGTTGCTCGGGACGGCGCTACAGAGCACCCCTTCGCGTGTGGTTTGCGGCTACGGTGAGCTGGCGGTGCGGTGCATCTGATGGAGCAAGCAGAAGGGGCTGCGGTGGTCTGTGGTGACGGCTGCAGCAAGCTAGGCGGCGGCCGGAGATCGGGCACCGATGAAAACGACGACTACAGCGAGCGCTAGGCCGCGGGGTTAGGGGAAAACGACGGCGAAGCTCACAGTGATCACGAAGAGGGGCTCTGCTTGCTCGGGGATGTCCTGTGGCCAGCGAATCGATGATGGCGGTGGTCGGCTCCCGAGGACGAGGACGACGGCGATGGCGAGGCTGAGGAGCTCCCGGGCTTGTTTGTTCTTCTTATCGACGTGCAGAGCCGCGGCGGATCCTAGGGATACGGTGAGGAGGTCAGGCGAGCTCGGTGGGCGCGTTGGCAGCGAGCGACGGCGATGGCCTAAGCTCAGGTGGTCGTGGGGAGAAAGCAGAGAAGGGGGAGAAGTTCCAGAGAGAGGGGGGTTGTTCGTGGCCGTCTCCGTGGCACTCGGAGAGAGTCTCGGGGCGTGAGGCAGGCAGGGAGGAGCTGGAGACCTCGGGCGCGCTGGCGTCCACACGCCTCTGCCTACTGGCAGAGGTTGAAGACAACCGCTCCGGCCAGTGGGCTGGGCCGTCCAGCTGGTCGCGCCAGGACAGTGTTGGGCTACCGGTAGGCCAGGTGAGTTTCTGCTCTTTTTAATTTAGTTTCTGTTTTCTATTTATTTGCTCTGTTTTGATTTAGTTTAGCACTAAATCATTTTTATATAATTCTGAGAATATTTTTGGGCAATATCTGAATTAATCCGGTGTCCCTCAATATTTCTCAGAATATTTGGAGCTGTCAAAATATCTATAGCAATGTTTTGGAGCCCCAATGAAATATAATATGTGTTGAGGTAAAATCCAAGATGGCTAGGAAAAATGTGCCATCACCTCTAGTTGTTGTTTCCAGCATTTCCAAAAATCATGAACATTTTTTTAAGACCATTTTGGGTTCTTGGAATTTATTTTAGCTGAACCTATTTGATTTCTCTTAGGTGCTAGGGTTTGAGTCAATCCCCATTTCAAATTCACATAACTTTAGACATGATGCATGGATGCAATGCCACTATCTGCAACCAAATTCTAGGGCTGTGACAACTCACCCCCACTAAACAAGAATCTCGTCTCGAGATTCAAGACGTGAGGTAAGAAGACTCAGGGGACGCAAAGCTATCACGATCTTCATGATCCAACTGCCCTCATCGTTGATATTGATTCATTGCTCCAAATTGATCTTCACATTTTTGCTTTCGAGATTTTCATCTAACACGACGACGATAGAAAGAAACTCTATCGAAAAGGATTATTGAAGCTCTTCATACCAGGCTGATGGCAATTCACAAACGATCGTTTGAAGGAATTTGAAGAAATGGCATACTCAGTTTGGAAAGGAAACTACGGTTATAGGGCAATTCGGCAAATGGAAGGCCCATTCCAATTGATATCGAGGATGTAACCTAGTGCATGAGCATGCCTTCAAGAACTTGAGCATTTCCAAATTCATCAGGGTTTTACCAACATCTGTGCCAAGGATCCTGGCAACACCTCATACTACCATGATGAATAGTGATGGATGATGCGGATACAAAGGAAGATAACACCTCCTCAGACTTCCCCTTAGCGGGGCTAAGGAAACAGAATCTGGATGATCGACCGAGAGACATTTAGCACTCCACTTCTAATGTTCTCCTTGATGTGCTGGCGTAATCCATTCATAGATATGGTTTGATATCTAGAACATCAAGTAAAAGGTCGGACTTCGGAAACACAATAATCCATAAGGAACAACTATTGGAATAAATTCTACGAGATCCTTATGGGGAGGTGGCCGACTTTCTCAATCAAGATACTACAGTAATAAGTCTTCCGGTTGGGTGTGTTGGCCACAACATCCACTTTACCGGATTACAGGGAGACCAATATTTTAGTTCTTGGGAAACGTTCCAACCATCATATCTCCCTGAGATTCAGATCTGGTTGGTGTCAGAATAATCCAGACTCATTGAGTCTAGAAGATAAATGAAAGTTTGCAACACAAATCGACGAGATGGCATTGCGAGATTCTCGGGAAATGAGCTACGGTAGTAAGCTCCAAAATATGAGTTGGTTCTACTACAAGCATGTGAACACGCTGTCCCAGACAAGCATGGTCCCCTGGTAGTCTTACAACAAAACACTACCGAGTTCAGGTGGGGAACCATCGACAAGGATATCAAAGTCTCCACGCGTGGAAGTCCAAAGGATTAACCTTAGAACAGACTCCGTTTTTCTTGAACAAGTCAATCAGTGGCTTGGTGTGCTAGGGATACATATAGAATGAAGGTTGCAAGTCTCCAAACCATAGAATACTTCGCACGTATGCATGACTGATTTGGAATGATTCCAAAGGAAGCAAAACAAACTTTCTCGAATTCACGGCGGCAACTTGCATCAAATGCACATAAATTAGAGGAAGTCTCTTCTTTCATCCGAACATACGCTTCATGGGCTAGCATGAAGAAATGCTTTCAAAAATTTCCAGCACTACCTAAATGTTTAACATGAATCATGGAGGAGACAAGATGTTGCTGATGGGCTCAAGAACAACTCATCGGAATTTCCATATCACTGGACTTCCGCCATCATGTGAACACGGTGATAGTATTGGTCAGACCAAAAGATGTAATGGTGTATGCTCGAGGGATCAACCACGAGTAAGACAACATTAGAATATCATTGGTTCTAACTTGATTTGACGATAGCCCACACTCAAATCAAGGTTTGGACAAGACAATAGATTCAACAACTGATCACGGGGATCAGTCGATGAAGATATCATCTTTCTTCAACACACACACACACACACACACACTCAAGGATATCCCTTAGTGATGAACTAAGTCGGACAAGCTTTCATCTTCCAACTCTCCAAGTTGTTGTTTAGCTTAACCAACTAGCTCGGGGGTATCCAACACAGAATCTTGGAGAATGGGTGATTTGGAAGAAAACCAACATGATCACGAACTCAACATAGCGGTCAGGTGAAACCTGGTCATACTTCCGAGAAGATATTCGGAACATCACGAACCGCCGATATGTAACTAAGCTCGAGAACAATCTTGCTTTTCAGGGCAAGACGATGTGACCAAACAAGAGAGAGATTAATGCAATCCTAACTCTTGATCGAAGGTTGCACCAGGAAAAATGGACTAGGTAGCATGATCAGTCTTAGAATGATAATTCAATAACCAGCACGCTAAGAATGAGAGTATTGTCCATTAACTACCAAGCAACGGAGTTGCTAGGAGTATTGATTTCGCACATCACGGTACACTTGTCGGCATTCCGGTTAGAATAACATGGGAACCGAGGAACGAACAATGATGGCAAGAAGTATTACTGCGTCAAGTATTCATAAGAGGTGGTGCAATTCTCATGACACTCTTGACATAAAGATGGTAACACACCAAGGTATAGCAGAGCAAAAGCTGGTTTGGCATTTTGATCCGCGGAATACAACTGCTTTGACCCAATCCTAGAAATGGATGAGGTACCGGAGTTTGTTTCTCCTAGTCATTCCCGAATAGAATGGCTTGACGGGCCACAAGAATAATAGGCATCGATAACACGAATGCACAACTAGTCCTAATTATCAATTGATAGACAGAGGTCAGAAAACAACTAAAGAGGGACATCTCAAAGGAACATACGATTTTCTGAGTTGTGGATGCATAGACTAGCATCTCGAACGAGTTCAACATATTTCTTCCGGATAACCCATGCAGAAAGGTAGAACTGGCAGAGTCACAATTATGAATGGAGTACTCCTCAAGAGTACTCTGATTGTGACCTTTTGGTTCAAAGAACTTCTGCCTTAATGGTTCATGGTATTTGGAAGAAGGAAATACCACGAACATCAAGGACTAATGCAAAGGTTACTAATATCCTGAAGGAACTAGCAAACACCATCAACATGAAATAAGTAGGGTGAATCTCGGGTCAAGAACCCTGGAGTAGAATACCTACTACTAAATGGCATCACGGGATGCTTTCGAGAATGACGGCCAGAATCATCACAATGGGAACACAAAAACATGGCCATATTACCAGGTGATCCTCTAAGATGCCGAGGGTCATAATACTAGTTCCAACATATATGTCAAGGCAAGGAGTACCTCAACAGACGATTAGTGTGCTTATTCTGACCAAAAGGACACCATGAACAGGAAGGAAGAATTTGCAAATGCATCAGATAGTTTAGAAACCTGGGATGACTCGGAAAGCATAACGACTGTAAATGCTCAAAAAGATTTGAGACATCATGCAAAATGGTGGCATAACCACTCAACAACATCATATCAAGGTTCCGAGATCAACAGTTAACATATAGAAATAGTAGGAACTGAACTGAGGCTTGAATTCAACAATCGTACAAGTCTATAGAGTAGTAACACGTGATCCTGATAGAAAGAGGAGAAAGCCTAGTTCCTTAACCCCATAGGAAAGATAAGATGACTCAGATCATAAGGCATAAGGTATAAGGAGTAAAAAGAGCCTTACGTTGCATCCCACAATCAATTACCTTATATAACTAAAGAATTTCTAGACTCGACTTCGACCAGTTTGGCTCGGTAATCCTACAAGCAATCAGGCTCTGATACCAAAGCTGTCAGGACCCCGATTCCAAGTCACATCAATCTATCCGGTAACACCTCATATCACTTTGCGGCCTCACGCACGGTATTCCCACGGGTGTCGCCTTACCATGGCCCGAGACCGTTTGCGCCTTTTGGCTCACGTATATGATAGTGTCACTAGCATCCATATGACAGAGAACCCGGGCCGACATGACTAGTCGTGAACCCAGAGTGGCACTAACTTATAGGGACAGGCATACATGAATCAACATCGAACATGTTGGTCGACAGCGCGCGAATCCGGGCTGTAGCACTGGCTAACGAGGACTCCGGGAACCCGGCTGTGTGAGCTAGGCAGGACTCGGATGTCACCGCGTGACATTTCCCGAAGGACGACATACAGAACGAAGTGAATCACATGCCGGCCAATCAAGTGTTCCGGAGCAGTAGTGCTGGGCTAGCAGGACTCCAGTGAACCGGGCTGTAGCGGACTACTATGGCTCATGGAAGCACAAGATTACATTTCCCCATAAGAGAGGCTACCAAGGATAAACAACTAGGTTGTCGGATCCCACACATACCAAGCATTTCAATCATACACACAATATGCTCGATATGTGTAAATACAACATGGCATCACAACATAACTCTACGACTCAAGTATTTATTCAATAGGCTCCGAGGAGCGACATATTACAAACATGGGTCTCATGACCCAACATTCAGAGCATACAAGTCAAAGCACATGCGGAAGCTTAACATGTCTGAGTACAGACAACTATAAATGAAAAAGGCTGAGAAGCCTGACTATCTACATGACCCTCCCAAGGGTACAAGATCGAAGCTGAGGTAACAAGCTAAACGTCGAAGTCCACGCGGAACTACTAGCGAGACTGACGCCTCTCTGCAAAAACATAAAATAGGAAAACGTGAGTACAAATGTACCCAGCAAGACTTACATAGGAACTAACTACATATGCATCATTATCAACAAAGGGGGTGGTGGAGTTTAACTGCAACAAGCCAGCTTTGACTCGGTGGCTATCCTGAACTACGACTGCAAGTAACTCTTTTGGGGTGGCGCACACGAGTCCACATATTCACCATATCAATAGACCACTATGGATCCGCTCCCGTCTCCCTACGAGAACACAATCCATAGCACTCACGCTTATCTTGCGTATTTTAGAGTATCCACTTTCACTTGTCTATGAACTGTACAGGCAACCCAGAAGTCCTTTACCGCGGACACGGCTATTCGAATAGATAATGTTAACCCTGCAGGGGTGTACTTCTTCACACACGCTCTCACCACGCCGTTTACACGACAAGTACTCGGCAACCTTCAAGCGGAAGCCCAGCGAGGGTGTCGGCCACGACCTGACTAACCACACAAGTCTCTCGTCGAGGTTTATCGCCTATTCGGGTTCCATCCGCAAGGAGATCCGGCTGGGGTGTCGCTCACGGCCCCAAACGATGTGAGCAGGGTTCCCAAGCCCACCTCGACGGGTGGATCTACGCTTGGTACACCGTGCCATAGTGCCTAGTCTGTCCCAAGCCCACCTGTACCGGGTGCCACGTGGTAGACTACTAACACTACCTACAAACACCAGAAACTAGTTGCAACTCCTGGACAGAGATCATATTGATTAATAAGTCGAGAGGGGTCGAGTTACCGGAACCCAATGTGTGGTAGTAACTGTTCATGGATCACAAACACAGAACTCAGTTCCTGAGGACGGTTGCAATGAGACAACCCACCATGTACTCCTACATGGCCTCTCACCGCTACCTTTACCAAATCGATTTCACACACTTAGCTCACACATAGTAGGACATGTTCACACACCTCCAATTCATCCCTGATGAATCAGACCTGACACAACTCTAAGCAATAGCAGGCATGACAAACAAGCATGAATGAGTAGGCACATCAGTGCTCAAACAACTCCTACTCATGCTAGTGGGTTTCATCTATTTACTGTGGCAATGACATGTCATGCAGAGGAAAGGGGTTCAACTACCGCAGCATGTAACAGTTGAATCATTGTTGTCCTAATGCAGTAAAAGAGAGCAGGAGCGAGAGAGTGGGATCGTATCGGAATGAACAAGGGGGTTTTGCTTGCCTGGCACTTCTGAAGATAATATAGTTCTTCATCGGTGTCATCGAACTCATCGTCGGTACGTCGTTTACTGAGAGGGGACAAACACCGGCAACACAGAAGGAAACACCATCAATGCAATGCCCAATATGATGCATGATCATGACATGGCAATATGATGTGGTTTGAGCTAATGCAACTAGCAGCAGGTTAAATGAAGTTGGTTTGAACCCTAGGTTCAAATTCAAACTCCATATGTGAAGGTTTAAATGCCATTATAAGATTTGGCCTAAACAGCAGCCCTAAGTTGTTCTATCATGCATGAAAATGGTACAGATGGATAGATTGGATTTTTCTGATCATTTTTCATATATAAATTATCTCATTTGGAGTTACGGTTGAATTTATATGAATTTTAGAAGTTTTAGCTATTTCTGGAATTCTCTGAACTATTTTAAATCCAGAAATGATTAACTGCGTCATGCTGACCTCAACGGGTCAATAGACCCGGTCCAGGTCAAACCTGACGTGTGGGGTCCACACATTAGTGACACAGGGCTAGTTCGTGTCGCTGACAGGTGGGTCGGTCAACGTCCACGTCAGCGAAGTGAATGCTCACGTGTCGGTCCCGCTGGGTTATGTACTAATCTAAACAGAAATTAAGTTAACCTAAACAAGCACAGGGGCCCACATGGCAGTGGCTCTAGGGGTGTTTAGCAAGGTTATTAGTGCTAATTAAACTGGCGCCACATCAGCAGTTGACGCCGGCGACCACAGCAACGGCGGGGACTCGCCGGAGTTGCTCGGGACGGTGCTACAGAGCACCCCTTCGCGCGTGGTTTGCGGCTACGGTGAGATGGCGGTGCAGCGCATCTGATGGAGCAAGCAGAAGGGGCTTCGATGGTCTGTGGTGATAGCAGCAGCAAGCTAGGCGGCGGCCGGAGATCGGGCGCCGATGAAAACAACGACTACAGCGAGCGCTAGGCCGCGGGGTTAAGGGAAAATGACGGCGAAGCTCACAGTGATCACGAAGAGGGGCTCTGCTTGCTCGGGGATGTCCTGTGGCCGGCGAATCGACGATGGCGGTGGTCGGCTCCCGAGGACGAGGACGATGGCGATAGCGAGGCTGAGGAGCTCCCGGGCTTGTTTGTTCTTGTCGTCGACGTGCAGAGCCGCGACAGATACTAGGGATACGGTGAGGAGGTCTGGCGAGCTCGGTGGGCGTGTTGGCCGCGAGCGGCGGCGATGGCCTAAGCTCAGGTGGTCGCGGGGAGAAAGCAGAGAACGGGGAGAAGTTCCAGAGAGAGGGGGGGCTGTTTCGTGGCCGTCTCCGTGGCGCTCGGAGAGAGTCTCGGGGCGTGAGGCAGGCAGGGAGGAGGTGGAGACCTCGGGCGCGCAGGCGTCGACACGCCTCTGCCTACTGGCAGAGGTTGAAGACAACCGCTCCGGCCAGTGGACTGGGCCATCCAGCTGGTCGCGCCAGGACAGTGTTGGGCTACCGGTAGGCAAGGTGAGTTTCTGCTCTTTTTAATTTAGTTTCTGTTTTCTATTTATTTGCTCTGTTTTGATTTAGTTTAGCACTAAATCATTTTTATATAATTATGAGAATATTTTTGGGCATTCTCTGAATTAATCCGGTGTCCCTCAATATTTCTCAGAATATTTGGAGCTGTCAAAATATTTATAGCAATGTTTTGGAGCCCCAATCAAATACAATATGTGTTGAGGTAAAATCCAAGATGGCTAGGAAAAATGTGCATCACCTCTAGTTGTTGTTTCCAGCATTTCCAAAAATCATGAACATTTTTCTAAGACCACTTTGGGTTCTTGGAATTTATTTTAGCTGAACCTATTTGATTTCTCTTAGGTGCTAGGGTTTGAGTCAATCCCCATTTCAAATTCACATAACTTTAGACATGATGCATGGATGCAATGCCACTATCTGCAACCAAATTCTAGGGTTGTGACACCGGACTCCTGGACTATGAAGATACAAGATTGAAGACTTCGTCCCGTGTCCGGATGGGACTTTCCTTGGCGTGGAAGGCAAGCTTGGCGATACGGATATGTAGATCTCCTCCCATTTGTAACCGACTCTATGTAACCCTAACCTTCTCCGGTGTCTATATAAACCAGAGGGTTTTAGTCCGTAGGACGAACAACAATGATACCATAGGCTAGCTTCTAGGGTTTAGCCTCTCTGATCTCGTGGTAGATCTACTCTTGTACTACCCATATCATCAATATTAATCAAGCAGGAGTAGGGTTTAACCTCCATCGAGAGGGCCCGAACCTGGGTAAAAACATCGTGTCCCTTGTCTCCTGTTACCATCCGCCTAGACGCACAGTTCGGGACCCCCTACCCAAGATCCGCCGGTTTTGACACCGACAGGGCCCACGAGGCAGGGGCGCGCCCAGGGGGGCAGGCGCGCGCCCCCCAACCTCGTGGACAAGGTGTGGGCCCCCTGACGTGGATTATTCTTCCAATATTTTTAATATTTTCCAAAATATGTTCCATGGAGTTTCAGGTCATTCCGAGAACTTTTGTTTCTGCACATAAATAACACCCATAGAAAGTCTGCTGAAAACAGCGTCAGTCCGGGTTATTTTCATTCAAATCATGCAAGTTAGGGTCCAAAACAAGGGCAAAAGTGTTTGGAAAATTAGATACGACGGAGACATATCAACTCCCCCAAGCTTAAACCTTTACTTGTCCTCAAGCAATTCAGTTGATAAACTGAAAGTGATAAAGAAAAACTTTTACAAACTCTGTTTGCTCTTGTTGTTGTAAATATGTAAAGCCAGCATTCAAGTTTTCAGCAAAGATTATGACTAAGCACGTTCAGAATAACTCTCAGGTCTCATGTTTACTCATATCAATGGCATAATCAACTAGCGAGCCATAATAATAAATCTCGGATGACAACACTTTCTCAAAACAATCATGATATGATATAATAAGATGGTATCTCGCTAGCCCTTTCTGAGACCGCAAAACATAAATGCAGAGCACCTTTAAAGATCACTAGACATTGTAATTCATGGTAAAAGATATCCAGTCATAGTCATGCCCAATATAAATTAATAGTAATGGATGCAAATGACAGCTATGCTCTCTAGCTAGTGCTCTCAACATAAAAGTAAATAGATAGGCCCTTCGTAGAGGGAAGCAGGGATTTGTAGAGGTGCCAGAGCTCGATTTTGAAATAGAGATAAATAATATTTTGAGCGGCATACTTTCATTGTCAACATAACAACCAAGAGATGGCGATATCTTCCATGCTACACACATTATAGGCGGTTCCCAAACAGAATGGTAAAGTTTATACTCCCCCTCCACCAACAAGCATCAATCCATGGCTTGCTCGAAACAACGAGTGCCTCCAACTAGCAACAGCCCCGGGGGAGTTTTGTTTGCAATTATTTTGATTTAGTTTGCAATAAAGCATGGGACTGGGCATCCCGGTGACCAGCCATTTTCTCGTGAGTGAGGAGCGGAGTCCAATCCTCTTGAAAATAACCCGCCTAGCATGGAAGATACGGACATCCCTAGTTGATACATGAGCTATTCGAGCATACAAAATAGAATTTCATTTGAAGGTTTAGAGTTTGGCACATACAAATTTACTTGGAACGGCAGGTAGATACCGCATATAGGAAGGTATAGTGGACTCATATGGAATAACTTTGGGGTTTAAGGGATTGGATGCACAAGCAGTATTCCCGCTTAGTACAAGTGAAGGCTAGCAAAAGACTGGGAAGCGACCAACTAGAGAGCGACAACAGTCATGAACATGCATTAAAATTAATAAACATCGAGTACGAGCATGAGTAGGATATTATCCACCATGAACACAAATATCATGAAGGCTATGTTGATTTGTTTCAACTACATGTGTGAACATGTGCCAAGTCGGGTCACTTAAATCATTCAAAGGAGGATACCACCCCACTATACCACATCACAACCATTTTAATAGCATGTTGGCACGCAAGGTAAACCATTATAACTCATAGCTAATCAAGCATGGCATAAGCAACTATAATCTCTAATTGTCATTGCAAACATGTTTATTCATAATAGGCTGAATCAGGAACGATGAACTAACCATATTTACAAAAAGAGAGGTCGAGTTCATACCAGCTTCTCTCATCTCAATCAGTCCATCATAAATCGTCATAATTGCCTTTCACTTGCATGACCGAACGATGTGAAAATAATAAGAGTGCACGTGCATTGGAGTAAGCTGGAATCTGCGAGCATTCAATAAACAGGAGAAGACAAGGCAATACGGGCTCTTGGTTAAATCAACAATAATGCATATAAGAGCCACTTTAACAATTTAATCATGGTCTTCTCCTATCGACCCCCAAAGAAAAGAAAAGAAATAAAACTATTAACAAAGGAAAGCTCCCAACAAGCAAAAGAAGAACGAGAAATCTTTTTGGGTTTCCTTTTTAAGTATTACTAGTACAGCAAGAAAGTAAACTAACTAAAAGCTACACTAATTTTTTTGGTTTTTCTTAAGGTTTATCAAATACACAAGAAGAAAGCAAGAAAAAGAAAATAAACTAGCATGGATATTACAGTGAAAGAGTATCAGCACTGACATCTAGCAATGAGTGTGTGAACATTAATGTAATGTCGGTGAGAAATACATACTCCCCCAAGCTTAGGCTTTTGGCCTAAGTTGGTTTATTGCCACGGATGGCCTGGCGGATATCCATAGTTGTAGCCGGGGTCGTACTGCGCTGCGGCAGTTATTGCCTCCTGGGCTGCAGCGTGGCGGTGAGCTGCCTCCACCCTCCTCTCGTACTCATCTGCCTCCTCTCGGTAATAAAATGTCTTCCTTTTGCACGATAATCAAAGAAGGCAGGAGCGGGAGAGTGTCTGAGACAACACGACGTCTGTCAAAGATTAAGCGATACCGGAGAGGTGATTCATTCCTCTCAACAAACTGGTGGTGAACCATAGCATTAAAGTCTAAATAAGTAGGAGGCAATTCAATATCATCATTACGTATGGTTACACCAAGAAAATCAGCTAAGCGGGTTGCATAAATTCCTCCAAAGATATCTCCATTAAATCTATTATGATGCAACCTACGTGCAATAATGGCTCCCAAATTATAAGATTTGTCTCCTAAATAGCACTCCTAAGAATACTGAGGTCAGGGACACACATATGACATGCTTCATCTTTACCATTTATGCACCTACCTATGAAGAGAGCAAAATAATGTATAGCAGGAAAATGAATGCTCCCGATGGTAGCTTGTGCTATATCTCTAGATTCCCCCACAGTTATACTAGCAAGAAATTCTCTAAATTCAGATTTGCGAGGTTCACTAGTACTACCCCATTGTGGAAGTTTGCAAGCAGTAATAAAATCCTCTAAGTCTATAGTGTAAGATTTTTCATAGAGATCAAATAGGATAGTTTGAGAATTACGTGAAGATGAATATTCAAACCTCCTCACAAATGAACTAGTGAGATAGTGGTACTCGCGGAACTTTTCTCCCTCGAAGCTCACAAGATCAGTGTTACGCAAATATGCATTAAATTCTTCCTTGATTCCCGCTCGATCCATAAAGTTTTCTGAAGGCCATTCACAAGGCCGCACTGGAGCGTCCCTTGGTGGCTCTTCGTCAGCATCACGCATTGCAAGCCTGGGTCCTTGCTTCCTTGAAGAACCACCTTGGTACATTTTCCTAAGCATATTTCTTCCTATGAAAAATTTCTGAAATTTTTAGTAACTTCAAATAAAAGTGAACCAAACTCAACAAGATTGCTAGCAACTACTCCTACAAGTGCCTAGAGCCTATATCAAGCATTAGAACTACTTGGAACCATATAAATTTGACATGCAAGCTCAAGAACATGGTCACCTAGGCAGCACAAATTTGCAATGAATAAAGCACTAGAACAAAAACTAATTGGACCAATGGAGGAGTCACATACCAAGGAAAAATCTCCCCAAGCAGTTTTGTGAGAGGTGCTTTGAGCAAGGAGATCGAAAATCGCAGCAAAATGAGCTAGAACTCATGCTTGAGCTGGATGGTGATTTTTTTTGGGAGGAAGAAGAAGTGTGTGGGTGCAGGAATAAGTGGAGGGGAGCCACCATGGGCCCACGAGGCAGGGAGCGCGCCCTGTAGGGGTGGGCGCACCCTGGACCCTCGTGGCCAGGTGCTTGCTCCCCCTGCTGTGTTCTCAGTGCCAGATATTCTCAGATATTCCAAAAAAATCATATTAAATTGGCAGGGCATTTGGAGAACTTTTATTTTCGGGGTATTTTTATATTGCACGGATAATTCAGAAAACAGACAAAAAAATACTATTTTACTTTATTTCAACTAAATAACAGAAAGTAGAAAGAGGGTACGGAAGGTTGTGCCTTCTAGTTTCATCCATCTCATGCTAATCAAAAGGAATCCATTAACAAGGTTGATCAAGTCTTGTTAACAAACTCATTCCGAATAACATGGAACCGGAGAAATTTTGAATGACAATATGTTACCTCAACGGGGATATGCACATCCCCAATAATAAGAATATCATATTTCTTTTGGACGGTAGGAAGAGGAAATTCAAAACCTCCAAAAATAATCGATGGAATTTTTCCAATAGAATTGATACTGTGGACTTGAGGTTGTTTCATCGGAAAGTGTACCATATGCTCATTGCCATTAACATGAAAAGTGACATTGCCTTTGTTGCAATCAATAATAGCCCCTGCAGTATTCAAAAAAGGTCTTCCAAGAATAGTAGACATACCATCGTCCTCAGGAATATCAAGAATAACAAAGTCCGTTAAAATAGTAACGTTTGCAACCACAACAGGCACATCCTCACAAATACCGACAGGTATAGCAGTTGATTTATCAGCCATTTGCAAAAATATTTCAGTAGGTGTCAGCTTATTCAAATCAAGTCTACGATATAAAGAGAGAGGCATAACACTAACACCGGCTCCAAGATCACATAAAGCAATTTTAACATAGTTTCTTTTAATGGAGCATGGAATAGTAGGTACTCCTGGATCTCCAAGTTTCTTTGGTATTCCACCCTTAAAAGTATAATTAACAAGCATGGTGGAAATTTCGGCTTCCGGTATCTTTCTTTTATTAGTGACAATTTCTTTCATATACTTAGCATAAGGATTCATTTTGAGCATATCAGTTAATCGCATACGCAAAAAGATAGGTCTGATCATTTCAGCAAAGCGCTCAAAATCCTCATCATCCTTTTTCTTGGATGGTTTGGGAGGAAAAGACATGGGTTTCTGAACCCATGGTTCTCTTTCTTTACCGTGCTTCCTAGCAACAAAGTCTCTCTTATCATAACGTTGATTCTTTGATTGTGGGTTATCAAGATCAACAGCAGGTTCAATCTCTACATCATTATCATTACTAGGTTGAGCATCATCATGAACATCTTCATTAATATTTTCACTTGGTTCATGTTCATTACCAGATTGTGTTTCAGCATCAGAAATAGAGATATCATTTGCATTCTCAGGTGGTTCGGCAATAGGTTCATTAGAAGCATGCAAAGTCCTATCATTTTTCTTTTTCTTCTTTTTAGAAGGACTAGGTGCATCTACATTATTTCTCTGAGAATCCTGCTCAATTCTCTTAGGATGGGCTTCAGGATACAAAGGTTCCTGAGTCATTTTACCACTTCTAGTAGCCACTCTAACAACAAAATCATTATTCTTACTATTCAATTCATTGAGCAAATCATTTTGAGCCTTAAGTACTTGTTCTACTTGAGTGGTAACCGTAGAAGCATGTTTAGTAATGAGTTTAAGTTCACCTTTAACATTTGCCATATAATCACCCAAGTGTTCAATCATATAAGCATTTTGTTTAATTGTCTACCAAAATAAGCATTGAAATCTTCTTGCTTAACCATAAAGTTATCAAACTCATCCAAGCATTGGCTAGCAAACATAGTAGGAGGGATTTCAGCTTTATCATATCTATAGAGAGAATTTACCTTTACTACTTGTGTCGGGTTATCAAGACCATGAGTTTCTTCAATAGGTAATGGATTAATATCATATGTTTCTTCAACAGGAGGTAAATTAAGACCATGCATTTCTTCAATAGGAGGTAAATTCTTAATGTCTTCAGCTTTAATACCCTTTTCTTTCATAGATTTGTTTGCCTCTTGCATATCTTCAGGACTGAGAAATAGAACACCCCTCTTCTTCAGAGTTGGTTTAGGAATAGGCTCAGGAATTGGCTCAGGAAATGTCCAATGATTTTCATTTGTCAACATATTATTCAATAAAATTTCAGCTTCATCGGGTGTTCTTTCCCTGAAAACAGAACCAGCACAACTATCCAGGTAATCTATGGAAGCATCGGTTAGTCCATTATAAAAGATATCAAGTATTTCATTTCTCTTAAGAGGGTGATCAGGCAAAGCATTAAGCAATTAGAGAAGCCTCCCCCAAGCTTGTGGGAGACTCTCTTCTTCAATTTGCACAAAATTATATATGTCCCTCAAAGCAGCTTGTTTATTATGAGCAGGGAAATATTTAGCAGAGAAGTAATAAATCATATCCTGGGGACTACGCACACAACCAGGATCAAGAGAATTAGACCATATCTTAGCATCACCCTTTAATGAGAATGGAAATATTTTAAGGATATATAGGTAGCAAGATTTCTCATCATTAGTGAACCGGGTGGCTATATCATTTAATTTAGTAAGATGTGCCACAACAATTTCAGATTCATAGCCATGAAAAGAATCAGATTCAACCAAAGTAATTGCATCAGGATCAACAGAGAATTCATAATCCTTATCAGTAACACAGATAAGTGAAGTAGCAAAAGCAGGGTCAGGTTTTATTCTAGCATTAAGAGATTGTTGCTTCCATTTAGCCAATAACCTCTTGAGCTCGTATCTATCTTTGCAAGCTAAAATAGCTATAGCAGCTTCTTTTTCCAAAACATAACCCTCAGGAACAACAGGCGATTCATATTTATTAGGGGGAGAGTCTTCATCATCACTTTCATCAATGTTATCAGTTTCAATAATTTCATTCTCTCTAACCCTAGCAAGTTGTTCATCAAGAAATTCACCAAGTGGCACAGTAGTATCAAGCATAGAAGTAGTTTCATCATAAGTATCATGCATAGCAGAAGTGGCATCATCAATAACATGCGACATATCAGAACGAATAGCACAAGCAGGTTTAGATGTCGCAAGCTTACTCAAAACAGAAGGTGAATCAAGTGCAGAGCTAGATGACAGTTCCTTACCTCCCCTCGTAGTTGAGGGATAGATTTTTGTTTTCTCATCTTTCAAGTTCTTCATAATGACCAGTAGATATAAATCCCAAGTGACTCAAAGAATAGAGCTATGCTCCCCGGCAACGGCTCCAGAAAATAGTCTTGATAACCCACAAGTATAGGGGATCGCAACAGTTTTCGAGGGTAGAGTATTCAACCCAAATTTATTGATTCGACACAAGGGGAGCCAAAGAATATTCTCAAGTATTAGTAGTTGAGTTGTCAATTCAACCTCACCTGGATAACTTAATATCTGCAGCAAAGTATTTAGTAGCAAAGTAGTATGGAAGTAACGGTAATGGTAGCAAAAGTAATATTTTTGGGTTTTGTAGTGATTGTAACAGTAGCAATGGAAAAGTAAATAAGCTAAGAACAATATGTGAAAAGCTTGTAGGCATTGGATCGGTGATGGAAAATTATGCCGGATGCGGTTCATCATGTAACAGTCATAACATAGGGTGACACAGAACTAGCTCCAATTCATCAATGTAATGTAGGCATGTATTGCGAATATAGTCATACATGCTTATGGAAAAGAACTTGCATGACATCTTTTGTCCTACCCTCCCGTGGCAGCGGGGTCCTAATGGAAACTAAGGGATGTTAAGGCCTCCTTTTAATAGAGTACCGGAACAAAGCATTAACACATAGTGAATACATGAACTCCTCAAACTATGGTCATCACCGGGAGTGGTCCCGATTATTGTCACTTCGGGGTTGCCGGATCATAACACATAGTAGGTGACTATAGACTTGCAAGATAGGATCAAGAACTCACATATATTCATGAAAACATAATAGGTTCAGATCTGAAATCATGGCACTCGGGCCCTAGTGACAAGCATTAAGCATAGAAAAGTCATAGCAACATCAATCTCAGAACATAGTGGATACTAGGGATCAAACCCTAACAAAACTAACTCGATTACATGATAGATCTCATCCAACCCATCACCGTCCAGCAAGCCTATGATCGAATTACTCACGCACGGCGGTGAGCATCATGAAATTGGTGGTGGAGAATGGTTGATGATGACGACGTCGATGGATTCCCCTCTCCGGAGCCCCGAACGGACTCCAGATCAGCCCTCCCGAGAGGTTTTAGGGCTTGGCGGCGGCTCCATATTGTAAAATGCGATGAATCCTTCTCTTTGATTTTTTTTCTCCCCGAAAGTGAATATATGGAGTTGGAGTTGAGGTCGGTGGAGCGTCAGGGGGCCCACGAGGCAGGGGGGCGCGCCCAGGGGGGCAGGCGCGCCCCCACCCTCGTGGACAGGGTGTGGGCCCCTGACGTGGATTCTTCTTCCAGTATTTTTAATATTTTCCAAAAATATGTTCCGTGGAGTTTCAGGTCATTCCGAGAACTTTTGTTTGTGCACATAAATAACACCATAGAAGGTATGCTGAAAACAGTGTCAGTCCGGGTTAGTTTCATTCAAATCATGCAAGTTAGAGTCCAAAACAAGGGCAAAAGTGTTTGGAAAAGTAGATACGACGGAGACGTATCAGGTATTCGGAGACGTACGCACCACCCCCTGCGTGCGGGGGTCAAAAGAATCCGTTCGCACGGGGTACTCAAAGAGTTTGCGAGCACCCCGTGCGCACGGGGGTCAAATGACCCCGTGTGCACGGGGTACTCAAAGAGTTTCTGACTACCCCCGTGCGCACGGGGGTCAAAACACCCTGTGCACGCGGGGTATCCAGAAACATTATGTTGCAAGCTTTCTAGGTACCCGACATCACACAATGGATAGAAAGGTGGTAGGAGTAGGTAGGTTAGGTGTATAGGTTTTGGCAATAGCATTCCCACACGACACACTTCCTCAGAGACTCCTCTTAATAGTGCGGTTTTTCCTACGACTCGAATCGAACCAAAAAATAAACCTTCGAATCGCCAGTAGACCGCGTCTTTGATCTTTTTGAATTGGGGGTCGCACATCTCCATCAAACGCAATATGGAACCAATATCCTGAGATAAACTTTAGCAACTGATATTAGTTTCACTAACCACATTGTCATCACACGAAAATATAGTTTAAGTGCCAAATTGACTTTTAGTTATCTCACAAAGACCCAAATAAATTTTGGAGAAACGCACAACATCGATGGACAGAGTAGAACCTCAATCAGGTCCATGTACTCGATGGTACAGAAAGTTAACAAGAGCTTAACTAAAGTATTGTCTTAATCTCACCCATAATCCCTGAGTGTCACAACCTGATACTTACCTGAAGCCGTGAAAATAAAGCGTAGAACTAATAGGCGCCAACGACAGAGGGAAGCCCAGCTAACCAGTCGGGCCCATGATGAAGCGAGAAGCAAGGCCGGCCAAGCCAACACTATGTAATGGTACTTAGGTGTGTGTTACTCTAAAAAAATACTTAGTGTGTGTTGCGTGGGAGAGGGCATCGAAATTTACTATAAACAAAGCCATAGTCTCCCTATCCTTCCTCCATTCTTCTCCTCCAAGCTGCTCCGTCAGTGTTCCCCTTCTCCAACTCCGGTGAGACGTCACAAACCTTGCTACCAACATAATGTCTAAACTAAAACAAGGATAACCAAAACGTTTCAGCCATTGACATCCGCCTGAAAATTTTGGCGTTCCAGTCTATATTGGGTAGTGGAAGAGACCCTTCATGTGGTATGGTACATTACTATAAACAGAGCCATAGTCTCCCTATCCTTCCTCCATTCTTCTCCTCCAAGCTGCTCTGTCAGTGTTCCCCTTCTCCAATTCCGATGAGACGTCGCGAACCTTGCTACCAACGTAACGTCTGAACTAAAACAAGGATAACCAAAACGTTTCAGCCATTGACATCCACCTGAAAATTTTGGCGTTCCAGTCTGTATTGGGTAGTGGAAGAGACCCTTCATGTGGTATGGTATATGGATATTCTTCATTTTTCATCTAATAGATGCAGTTGCTTCTTTCCAGATTCAGTTGCTGCAGCTCTTCACCCATGACACCAACAGTCTCCTTTGCGCAGAACCTTCGAAGTACATAGCATATTATATTGGGCAATGCATAAAAGCTTCAGCCTGCCATTTGGTCATCTAATTCTTTTGAGTTACAGACATTGGACAAATTGTTGATTCATTATGCCTATTATGACAATATACCTTAGTTACACCAATGCAAACTGGAGGGAAAAAAGGCAAAGGAGTTGGCACAAGCATTCTGATAAGCATTGCAAGACGAACTCCACGACATTTGCATATATGCATAGAGAAGTGCACTCGGGAACATTTATGAACATAATTTGTGTTCAAGAAACTGAATGAGATCCACAAACGAATACCTTATGAGCAATTCAGTCATCCCCCACCCCCACTTCAATACGGCTTTGCTGTATGTAGAATTTATGTCTGCTAGATGATTCACTATGCATGTTTTCACATGCCATTGCAAAGTCTTGAAAACAAAATTAGCATATTATAATTATAGTACGTACCTAGTACTAGCTAGGGAGTCCCGCTTCGGTACACCCCCCACACAAAACGTATAAAGGGCAATACGGACCTTTGACACAATATACCCACTTTTGTATGTGTACGCTGTACGAAGACCCCCTGTGCTTGGCCAGCCATTTAAGTCACGTCCATCACTTCTCGCGCACCTAGGCTGGCACATTAAATCACGTACTTAATTTTTTGAAGAAAAAATATTCGATAAAAGAATTTCTGGATGACTCAAACTTAGATTTCAGGCTATTGGCGAAGGCTACTTGCCACTCGAACAACTCACAGCTTGTGACTTTGCACAGCACGACTTATATAAGGACAACACTACATCGTTCATATTTTAAACAATTTCTAAAGAAAAAACGAAAATTTTCTTGAAAAAAATGTGAACAATTTGCGCATGCCGAATATTGTCATAAATAGCAAATAATTTATGTATCTCCAAACTTCATTGAAAAATATGAACAATTTTTGAAATTCTAAAACATTTTCCGAAAATGTGAAGAACCCTGGGATTCCGAATATCTTTTGGAAAAATGTAAACAATTTTTTTAGCCTGAAAAGTTTGTAAAAATGCAGTTTTCTTATTGAAAATTTCAAATATTTTAAGAAAATATGGGAAAAACTTAAAAAACATGAGAACATTTTTAGAAACCCCGACCTAAATTTGGAAAAGCGAACTTTTATTGAATTCGTTAAGAATTTCTTAAAGCGGGAATATTTTTTGAGATCCTATTTGTTTTTGAAATAGTGAACAGAAAATCGAAATAAGAATATTTTTTAACTACTATATTTTTTGGAAAAGCACGAACATTTTTTGAAATTACGAAAAATTTGGAAAACATGAACAGATTTTTGAAATTGGAACACAAAGTCATAACATGAACAATTTTTGATTTCCAATCATTTTTGGGAAATGTGAGCAATTTCCATAAATGCAAATAAGTTTACAAAACAGGCGCCCGACGGGAGCGATACGGTCACCAAGCTGGGCCAAGGCCTAATTTTTTTTTCATTTTTTGTCATTCTTATCTTTTATCGTTAATCCATTTTTCTCCTTTCGAATTTATTATTCATTTTGAAAGCAGTTCAAAATTTGAAATATTGTTAGTTTAAAGGAAATATTTTTTACTATGATTTTAAATTCTTGTTTCGTCAAACATTTATTAAATTCTTTAAATTATTATCCTTTTCCATTTTATCCCTTTGTATTTATTAGTTATGTTAAAAAGTTTAAATAACCGTTTTAACTTCCTGTTTAAATTAATAATTTGAAGTACTTTTTCTTCAAACTTGGCATGGGATGCATACCATGGGAATGCCCGCCTTCTGGCAAAAACACCATGTTCATCATAGGGTGTCCGGGTAGGGTTTCTCGACAACCATCGAATGACTCCATTCTTTTCATTGGCTTGTATGACCAATTCAAGGCAGCATGCCAGGTTATTTTGGTTTTCGACAAATTTTGCATTTTCTAGAGTTTTCTTGGTAAAAAGGGCTGATAAATGGTCGAATGTGTCACAACTTAACCACGCTATCGGAAATCGTTCAATCCTAGAATGGATTCACCATGGGCACACCCACCTACTTGCAAAAGTTATCGTCATCTAAAGAGTGTGCAAAACTAGATCATGTTCAATGGAGGGTGTCCGGGTAGGCCAGAAGGCTTCCTTTGAGAGCACGTTGTCTCTCGACATCCTTGAGTTGGCTCCATTATTTTCATAGCCTTATGTTACAAATTCAAGGCATCATCCGAAGTTGTTTCGGTTTTCGACTAGCTTTGCATTTTCTAAAGTTTTCTTAGTGAAAAAGCCTGATAAATGATCGGTTTGACACAAGTTGCATAATGTATCAGAATTTGTTCAAACCTCACATGGATGCCTACCATGGGCATGCCCACTTGCTCGAAAAAGTTGGGGTTATTTCTTGCATGTTTCAAAATAGACCATGTTCAATGGAGGGGTGTTCCGTTAGGCAAGAAGGGTCCGTTTGAGAGCGCGTTTATTTGGCATCCTTTAGATAACCAAAAAAATTCTCATGAGCTTATATGACTATTAAATGCACCGTGTTGTTTTCATTTTTCGACAAATCTTGCATTTTCTGAAGTTTTCTAGGTGCAAAATGACCGATAAACGGTTGGATGTGACGTAACTTGCAGGTGTCGAAATTAGTTCAAATGTGACATGGATGCCTAACATGGGCACGCCCACCTGTTGGCAAAATTAAGGGTCATTTCATGCACGTCCAAAAATAAATCATGGTTACGATTTTTTATTGATTTTGAAAAATGAAGTTCACAAATTTCAAAAGGTTTATAGAATTTTAAAATAATTTCATGAATTTGAAAAAAAATCATGGGTTTTGATAAAAAAAATCATACAAGTTGAAAAGAGTTGGTGGATTGAAAAAATTCATGCATTTGCAAAAAGGTTAACGCATTCGGAAAAAAGTTCATGGATTTTTAAAGAAGTTCACAAATTTAAGAAAATGTTCACGACTTTGAAAGGTTCATGAGTTTAGCAAAAACTAATGATTTTATAATGAAGCACAAAAGAAATTAAAAAGAGAAAGAGAACGAGAAGTAAAAACTGAAGAAAGTACCGCCTAAAACAAAAGAAAACCAAACAAGGAAGCTGCTATGTGTATTTAGGGCGTCTGCTATTTGGCGTGTATGTCGCTCATTAGTGACCTAGCGCGTACCGTAAAGCGACAGATTTACTTTTGGGCCTGACTGTTCCAGACTCCTTCCCCACTGGTTTTTTCGTGTTTCCTTTGGTTTTTCCATATTTTTCTTGCTATTACTCTTTCCTTTTTTATTTTGTGTTCTTTTTTCCTTTTTCCTTTTTTCCATTTTATTTTCCCATTTTTCTTTCTTTCTTTCTTTCTTTCTTTCTTTTTTCTTTCTGTTTTTCTTTTTTCTTTTTATTTTATGCGGACTTATTTTCTCAAATTGTGAGGAATTTTTTTGAATCATGTATATTTTTTAAACTCGTAAAATTCTGAAAATATAAAAACTTAAAATTGACGATCATTTTTACAATTTAGAATACATTTTTGGGAATTGTGAACATCTTTTGAACCCATTAATATTTGTTTTGAATCAGCGAATATTTTATCATAATTGGGGAACTATTTTTGTCATTCATGAACATTTTTTTGTACACGAATTTCTTAACCTTTTTTGAACAAAGGAACATTTTGTAATTCATGAACATTTTTAAATTTTGTGAACTGTTTAAAATGCATGGGCAATATTTAAATTTGAGAATATGTATTCATTTTATAACATTTTCGAATACACCAACATTTTCTGAATATGCGAATTTTTTTTTGTAAAATCACAAATATTTTTGATTTCTTGAACATTTTTTTTCAGAATGTACTATTTTTAAAAAATTTAGAATAGTTTGAAATTCCGTATTATTTAATATAGAAAAAAGAAAAAACCAGATTAGAAAAAGAAAAGGAAAATCTAAAAAGGAAAACCAAAATAAAAAAAAACCGAGTGCGCCTCACATGGGCCAACCCAAAAGGACGCGAGGTCCCTTTTTTTAGTGTTGATTGAAAAAAGGAAAAAGAACTAAGATAGGCACGATGGGTTAGTTGTGCCAGTTGATTGATACGATTGCAGTTAATCGAGTGTCATGTGTTCGAAAAAGACGATCCTACTATTTGTTATGAAGGATATGAAGAGATCTCCTTCATTGATATGTTTAGTGGGGTTGTACCGAAGTGGAAGTGATATGTTGTACGTACTAGTAAGAGAGAATGCTATGTTTTAAATGGCCAAACACTAATGTATGGAATCCGGCAGACAGCTGTGTAAACATCAATTAAGCTTTTTAAGAGATATAATATGCATAGCAATTAATAATCTTATAAGTTTGAATGGAAGCCCCTAGCAGCATATAATTAACATCAACCGAAGCCTAAATTGTACATCGGACATATGGTCAGAAAATTTCTGCTGGAATATTTAATTTGCATTAGATCTGGTTAAGCAGGCTTCTCACACGGATAAGACCATGTAGACATTGAAACAAAAGTGATTTATGGTCAGTTTGGTTCGAGGCCTGGCCCTTATAGCAACTTCAATGGGGCGATCCATTTCGTCCGCCGCCATCCGTTTGGGTCGGCGCGGACAGAAAAGGCGGCCCAACGCGCCGACCCAAACGGACGCGTGTCCGCTTGGCGTCTACATGGCGACCCATTCCCGGCCTAATTTTGAGCCGGATTTGCGTCGGTGCGGACATGAGACGAACGCGCGCGCCTACTCCTCTCCCCGGGCCTGCTGGTCGTCTGCAGCCACCATCATTTCCTCTCATTTTCCCCAAAAACACTCTTGCCCGCGCGCGCTCCCGCCCCACACCCCGCCATGGAGGACGCCATCGACCTCGACGCCGCCGCCGGCCTCGCCTCCCTCGCCTCGTCTGGCGCCACCATCCCCTCGGGGAAAGGCAAGCCTCGTGCCCCGCGCAAGACCGCCGCCGCGACCAAGCCAAAGAAGGCGCTGACGCCCGAACAACGGGCAAGGGAGTCGGCCAAGAGGAAGGGTCGGAGGCACTCCGCGGACGCGAGGGATGAGGCCACCGCGCAGGCCTTTGTTTGAGGACGAGCTCGCCAACCAAGCCGCCGGTCCTACCGAAGCGCAAGAGCAAGCGCACGAAGGCGTACACGGCGGCCGAGGACAAGCTTCTTTGCAAGTGTTGGCGAGACATTGGACAAGGCCCCAAGACGGGCGCCGAGCAAAAGCATTCAACCTTTTGGATTCGTGTCCACCGAAAGTTTCATGAGCGCAAGAAGTTTCCACCTTACCAATTTGTGAGCACGCGCGGGTGGGTCTCTATTTCCAAGCGGTGGAGGGTGATCCAACAAGAGTGCAACAAGTTTTACGCCACTCTTGAGAGCGTCAAGGCCCGCCCTGTTAGCGGCATCGGCATACAAGACATTGTATGCTAGCAAGCCGCCCTCTTTTGTGTCATCAAGTTCATCCTTTGCGTGTTCATTTGCATATCACTTGCCCATATGCTTGCATGGAACCATTTTGTAGGAATTTCAAGCTTTGGAGGCATTCAAGGTTCAACACAATGGCAAGTGCTTCAACCTTTCCCATTGCTATCGGTTCATCAAGGACGAGGAGAAGTTCAAGGCGCAGTATGCAGCACTCAAGTCGCGTGCGGGGAAGAAAGCCGTGGAGGATGTTGGGGAGGGCGAGCCGGCACGGCCGCGGGGGAAGACCAACTCCAAGAAGGAGGACAAGCGAGATGCGGCCACCAATGATCGCAAGCGTGGACGGCATGATGAATAAGAAGGACTCAAGGGAGGAGGAGTGACGGCATTTCAAGGCGGAGCAAATGGATGCTTTCACGGAGATCCAAAGGAGGAGGCTTGATCTAGACGCCGAGAAGCAAGCCAAGATGTTCGAGCCAGAGGCGGAGAAGCAAGCCAGGATGCTAGAGATCGAGGACGCCAACGCCAAGACCAAGGCAAAAGAAGTGGCTCTCGCGAGCATGATGACTGGGGTGGAGACCATGAAGGTGGGTCTCAACACCGTGTCGCCAAGGAAGAGGCCGTGGTTCAAGAAGATGTAGGCCGACATGCTCAAGTTCGACGACGAGTGATCTATGGCGGCGAGCGCCATCTTTTTTGTATGCCGGCAGGTGTGCCGACATGACCACGGGAGCCACGATGGCGTGGTCGAACTCAAGTCCCACCCTTTTTTGTGTGCTGGCATGTGTGCCGGCCGGCTGGCGAGTGCGCCAGCATGAACTGTGGTGATATTTTCGGAAGCCGGCATTGTATGCCAGCGCTGGCATGGTGCCGGCATGAGACATGGCCGATGGCATGATCGGTCGCGTGCCTTTTTTATTTAAATGTTGAATGCGGACATGAAATGGGTCGGCGCGTTGGGCGCACTGCCGCCCTATCGTGGAAGTGTCACGGCAAATGTCCTCATGGAAGGACTTAGTCTCGCAGCCATTGCGACGGATTTAGCTCAAAGGAGTTAAAACGGGACAAAGGACACAAGGAGTTTATACTGGTTCGGCCCCTTGCGGTGAAGGTAAAGGCCTAATCCAGTTTTGGGATGGCATTGCTAGGTTTCGATGACCAGGGAGCGAATACACTTTGCCTGGCTCTAGATTTGTTGTTTCTTGCCCTAAGCCGCTGCCGGGTCGTCCCCTTATATACGGGTTGGCGCCTGCGACCTCTGAGTCCGGCCGGCTCATACAACGTGTCTGGCTCGGTGACTTATCTTACATGCCTTACAATACAAGTTTACATATACATGGCAGTTTATACTTGTGAGCCTTAAGCCGCCTTCGGGTTTGGGCCCTCTAACAAGCCTGTCTATGAACCGCCATCTTAATATACTCTTGGGCTTCATTGAGATGAACCGCCATAGGGATGACCCGGCCCCTCCTGGGTGGGTCATATCTAATAGTCATATCCCCAACATTAGGCCCCAGGTTGATTTGAAATTGTTCATGTCAATCTTCAACACTTAGAAAAATCCTTCTTCGTCTTACTGTGAAATATTGTAACCCGCCATGACGTCATCTCCAGAAATTGTGGAAACCCGCTGTGATGTCACCTGCGGTTAATGCTTCACAGAACCTAAATCTTAATAAATCTCTTTCTTTACTGTCCTTCCAAAAATCGAGGCGCCCGCGCCGTCGCTTATCCATTTTTTGCCTCCTCGATTCTCGTGCCTGCCGTTTGTCTTTCCAGCCCTATAAATAAGACCACGGACTCTCCTCTCATTCTCCCCCTTTTCCTTCTCGCCTTCTTCTTCCTCCTCGCGACGCACCAGCCCGCACGAGCTCCGCCACCGTCGACCTTCGTCCCCTTCGTCAACTTTGGCCGCTGCATCACCCTGAACGGACCAGAAAACGCCGCAGCGCCTCTCCGCTATTTCATCAGCATCAGTAAGTCCTCCTTTTCTTCACCATAGATCTGTCATTAGGGTTTCAATGTTCATCGGTGTTCGTCGCCGCCCTTCTTTTTTATTGCTTAGATCCATGGCTTAGATCCAAAAAAACCACATAAATCTTGTGAGGTAGTAGTTTTAGCACATGTTTTTTATACTAGAGCATATCCTCATCGCGACAGATCTCCTCTGGGGCACCTCCGCTTTTCTGCTGCCGCCTCCGTAGGTTTAGAATTTTTTTTCTGAACAGTTGCAGATCCGAACTTATAGCCTCAATCTGTGAAACATGTTTGTCCCAACACTTAGTAAAATGCTGAACATCTATGTTGGTCATGGAGGCTTACCTCACCGGCTTATACTTACTCATATATCATTAGTCCCCACTTAAGCCGCCATGTTGAGTATATGTTGTAACTGTTTAACTTGTGTTTTCACCAACTGACTTAAGCCGGCAAAATTTTCCTTTCTATTATGATTTCTCTTTTTACCATGCCGCCAAAAACAGTCTACACATGCAACTGGGTCCCCTCCATCGTCACCGAGGGCACTTTTAAGGACTTTGTCAAAGTCGGGTATCTGCCCGCCAAGAGTGTGATGCACTACCATGCTCCTGACCCGGGCGAAGAAAAACCTCAGCCGAAGGATGATGAAGTCATCGTTTTTACTGACCACATGAACCGGGGCTTCTCGCCACCCGGCTCTAAATTCTTCTGGGACGTTCTGCACTTTTTCCAACTCCATCCTCAAGACATCGGACCCAATTATGTATCAAATATCTGCAATTTTTAAGTCTTCTGTGAAGTATACTTTCAAGAGGAGCCCAGTGTGGATCTCTTTAGAGAGTATTTTTACTTGAACTGCCAGACTGAGTTCATGAACGGCCCTAGCTTGGAGCTCGGCGGAATATCAATTCAACACGGAAGAGATGCCATCTTCCCTTATGCCTGCCTGTCGAGTCACCCTAAAGATTGGAACCAAACGTGGTTTTATTGTAAGGATACTCTCTCCGGCTGACGAAAACACACTGCCGGGTTACCGTGTCGAGCGCTTAGACCCAACGCACAATCTTCCTGAAAAACTTACTGCTGCTGAACAGAAAAGAATTGCTCGTACCATTGTGAAGGTTAAAGCCCTGCTAGGAAATGGGCTGACTGGCGTTGATTTAGTCAGGTGTTGGGTTTCTTGGCAGATCATTCCCTTAAGTCGCCGTACCGACTTAATGTGCACTTATACTGGTGGTGTAAAGGATCCACTGCGCCACAGCTCTGCACCATTAACCGACGCAACAATAGACGAAATGGTTAAGTCCCTTCTGAATGAAGACCCAGAAGATTGCACTAAAGTAGGCCTGGCTCCTTTCTGCAAACTTAACCCGCCACCAGGTGTGAGTCTCTAAACTTTCTTACTTTTACCTCATTATTCCAATACCTTATTAACTCAACTTTTGATGTCCTTTATAGGCTAAATCTGACTTTTGGAAGACGGAATATGATCATGAAGCTGCCAAAACGGCCAGGGCTGCCAAAGAAGCCGCTAAGAAAATCACCAAGAAGACCACCAAGAAGAAGAAAAAACCGAGCACCTCTGATCTGCTTAAGCTGGATGATACCTCTGAGTCGAAGGTATCCCTTGACTCTCTTGGCTCTTTTTTAATCATCTCATTAACACTGACTATTATCAGGATGACATGGGAGCCAGCCAAGCAGCTGAAGAAGAGGTAACTATTAGTTCCTCCGGCTCAGAATCTTTGCCAAGACAGAAACTTCGACAAATAACCCGGAAAGTCTTATTTGTCTACCTCCTAACTCTGTTGATTCAATTTTCCAGGAGCTTGCCCGTTCCTCCTCTGGCGACTCATCACAAACTGAGTTGCCGGCTTTTAAGACTGCCCCTGGGTAATGATAATCACTTCTTACTCTGCACCTCATTATATTATGATAACCATACTGATTTGTCATAATCCGTGCAGTGGCAAAGCAAAACCTAATAAAAAGGCGAAGGTGACCAAGCCCATGGAGGCACCTAAAACTGTTGTGCCGGAGCCACAAGTCTCCATTCCTGACTTCTGACAAACAGCCGGAAGAATCTGTCTCTGACCCTGCACCCGAAATTTCTGACCTCTCCCATGACCGTACGGATGTCAATCATACGTCCACCGAGTCATCCAACCCACTTAAGCCGCCAGAGGAACATGGTGAAGACGTTATGATTACTGGCACCAACTTCCAAGAACCGGGACGTCCAACTGTCTTGGCCAAACACTCCGCGAAGGATGAGTTCATTGAGAGGCGGAAATTAAAATTTGACATCGTTGATTATTCTCAACTGACTGTCAATGAAGTATTCTCTGGTTATCTTAACCAAGTTCATTCCAGTCGCGACCTTGAGATTGATATGGTGAGACAGATGCACTAGAAATATGAGGTATGACTTCCGGCTTTTAAATAAGTTATGTACCTCCTGCCAGCCCCCAAGTCTACTGGTTATGATAATATTGAATAGGATTAGACTTGGAAGAATCTATAAGCTTCTCTCATAGATTCCCTCCAAGTCCGGTTTAAAATAAACCTGATGTTTAAGCAGTTTAACTTTGCATCCGTAGTCCCCAAGGGCCGGTTTAATCAGCATGAATGAGTCGGTCCTATTTATCATTGTGTAAGAAAAGAGAGCTTAACTGCATAGCCCCCATGAGTCGGTTGGGACTATTTACAGTACATCCGACTCATGATGAAAAAGATACAAACGATATGCATTATCCCCCAAGTGCCAAGTAGTCTTTCTTGCAAAGTGCTTGGGACTTTAGCTATAAGAGCTGTTTCTTTTGAAAAATTCCGTTAACAGACATTAGCCCCCAAGTGTCAAGTGTTGTTGCTTGCAAAAGACTTGGGACTTATATTCTTGTAACCTTGATATAAATGGTGATAACTCTGTACTTCAAACAGGCTGCTACTGCTGAACTGGAATCTCAATTGAATGACACAAAGACCCAGCTGGCGACTCAGGAAACTGAGACCCGGAAAGCTGAGTCAAAGTTCCAATTTAGCGTGGCTGAGTCGAAAAAGCTGAAGACCAGTTTTGAGGCGGAGAAAAATACTTGGGCTAAAGAAAAGACTCCTTTAACGCAGCGGGCTGAGAAAGCAGAGGCAGCACTTCAAGAGGTGACCACTGATCTCACCGGCTTAAAACGCCGTGTATTGCAGATGGTTTCTGCTATCTCTGGTGAGTCGCCTTGCTAGTCATCAAAAGTGAATTTTTGTTGTAATCATATAACCCGCCATTTAACCCATCTGCGATATATCCAGGTCCCAGGAGCAGCAACCTCAATCAAGACATGCTTGTGAAGCTCAAAGTTGTTTACACGCTTGTCGAACAGCTGCACACCGAAGCTCAACATGCACTAGCTGCAATCTCTCCAACAAACCAGGCGCCTACTCTGTTGATAGATGTGCTAAAAAAGCTTTCTGTGCTACCTGCCAGGTTTGACGAGATGAAACGATCGCCTGCAAGAGCCGCGCCGCGACTGCTTTAAGCCGGGCCAAAGCACGGGTACCAGAGCTTGACCCATCCGAGGTAGCCACTAGATACCCAAGCTTAAAGGAAGATGGCACTCCGTTTGATCAGAAGGACTTCTCAGCTTGCGTAAAGGAAATACGTCCAATGGCGACTCTGATTGCCAATGATTCTGATCTTGCAAAATACCATCCATCTTATAACCAGGAGAATCAGAAGATGCCGGCCTCGGCTTATAGAGTGATGGAATTAATCCCCCCAATCCGTAAGCACACTTTTGCCCTTGAAGTTGAGACATCTGATCTTATAGACGATGAAGCTGAATTTCAAGCTTTATCTGACATCGATTGTTCATCACCAAATTTTCAGCCGGCGGAGGAGGACAAAGAACCAGCAAGGGATGACGTAGAAGCCTCCAATCAGCAAGGCCAGGAAGATTGAACCGCCGGGTGGTTTAGATACTTGATCTTTTGAGAAACACTTTATCTCATTCGGCTCATGAAGCCGTGTAATAGGGTAGTAAAAACATAAATCTGTCGTGCCATCGTGCACGTTTCTGCTTTTGCTTAATACTGCTGATCCGCCGGTTTAAAAACCCATTATGGGTATGATAGCATTTTATTTATGCAAATCTGAATGTTTAATATCCTGCACACAAACAAAATACAAGCGCCCTGGCGGCTTACCGCCAGGCAGGTCATAATACCCAATTGAAGCCGCTAGGGACGAATAGTCCATGATAACCCACAAGTATAGGGGATCAATTGTAGCCTCTTTCGATAAGTAAGAGTGTCGAACCCAACGAGGAGCTAAAGGTAGAACAAATATTCCCTCAAGTTCTATCGACCACCGATACAACTCTACGCACGCTTAACATTCGCCTTACCTAGACCAAGTATGAAACTAGAAGTACTTTGTAGGTGTTGTTGGATAGGTTTGCAAGAATATAAACAGCACGTAAATAAAAACTAGGGGCTGTTTAGATAAAGACACAATAAAGTAAATATAGCGAGTGTGGAAAAGTGGTGGTAGGAGTTGCGAAATTGTCCCTAAGCAATTGACTACTTTACTAGACCGGTAGCAAGTTTTATGTGGGAGAGGCCACTGCTAGCATGTCAACCCTGACTTGGAATTCTATGCACTTATGATTGGAACTATTAGCAAGCGTCCGCAACTAGTAACGTTCATTACGGTAAAACCCAATCATAGCATTAAGATATATTGGTCCCCCTTCAATCCCGTATGCATCAATTTCTATGCTAGGTAGAAGCTTCTGTCACTCTTGCCCTCCAATACATAGTCGTATCAACATACAACTAACCCTATGGTGTGATCCACGTGCGCGGGGCACCAAAGGATAGCAACATAACCACAAGCAAATAAAATCAATCATAGCAATTCATCAACCACCGATAAGACAACAAAAATCTACTTAGACATCATAGGATGGCAACACATCATTGGATAATAATATGAAGCATAAAGCACCATGTTCAAGTAGAGGTACAGCGGGTTGCGGGAGAGTGGACCACTGTAGATAGAGGGGGGAAGGTGATGGAGATGTTGGTGAAGACGATGGAGGTGTTGGTGTAGATCGCGGTGATGATGATGATGGCCACGACAGCGTTCCGGCGCCACCGGAAGAGAAAGGGAGAGGGGTCCCCTTCTTCTTCTTCTTCCTTGACCTCCTCCCTAGATGGGAGAAGGGTTTCCCCTCTGGTCCTTGGCCTCCATGGCATGGGAGGGGTGAGAGCCCCTCCGATATTGGATCTGTATCTCTGTCTCTCTCTGTTTCTGCGTTCTTGTGTTCTGCCCTTTCACCGTTTCGTATATATATGGAGATCCGTAACTCCGATTGGAATGAAACCTTTGCCGAAATTTTTTTCTTCTGAAAATTAGCTTTCTTGCGGCCGAAGAAGAGCAGCAACCGCCTTACGAGTGGCCCACGAGGGGGCAGGCGCGCCCAGGGGGGGGCAGGCGTGCCCCCCTGCCTCGTGGCCACCTCGGGCACCGTCTCGCATTGATTCTTCTTCCCATATTTTCCAAATATTCCAAAAATATTCTCCGTCTGTTTTTATCCCGTTTGGATTCCTTTTGATATGGGGTTTCTGCGAAACATAAAACATGCAACAAACAGGAACTGGCACTAGGCACTGGATCAATATGTTAGTCCCAAAAATAATATAAAAAGTTGCCAAAAAGTATATGAGAGTTGTATAATATTGGCATGGAACAATCAAAAATTATAGATATGACAGAGACGTATCAGTATCCCCAAGCTTAATTCCTACTCGTCCTCGAGTAGGTAAATGATAAAAGGATAATTTTTGATGTGGAATGCTACCTAGCATAATCTTGATCATGTAATCTAATCATGGCATGAATATTAAGACACGAGTGATTCAAGGCAATAGTCTATATTTGACATAAAAACAACAATACTTCAAGCCTACTAATAAAGCAATCATGTCTTTTCAAAATAACATGGCCAAAGAAGGTTATCCCTACAAAATCATATGGTCTGACTATGCTCCATCTTCACCACACAAAGTATTCAAATCATGCACAACCCCGATGAAAAGCCAAGCAATTGTTTCATACTTTTGACGTTCTCAAACCTTTTCAACTTTCACACAATACATGAGCATGAGCCATGGACATAGCACTATAGGTGGAATAGAATATGATGGTGGAGGTTGTGTGGAGAAGACAAAAAGGGAGAAAGTCTCACATCAACGCGTCTAATCAATGGGCTATGGAGAGGCCCATCAATTGATGTCAATGCGAGGAGTAGGGATTTCAATGCAACGGATGCACTAAGAGCTATAAGTGTATGAAAGCTCAAACTGGAAACTAAGTGGGTGTGCATCCAACTTGCTTGCTCATGAAGACCTCGGGCATTTGAGGAAGCCCATCATCGGAATATACAAGCCAAGTTCTATAATGAAAATTCCCACTAGTATATGAAAGTGATAACTCAAGAGACTCTCTATATGAAGAACATGGTGCTACTCTGAAGCACAAGTGTGGTAACAAGATAGTAACATTGCCCCTTCTCTCTTTTTCTCTCATTTTGTATTCTCTCCTTTTTTTGGTGGGCTTCTTTGGCCTCTTTTTTTTATTTGGGCTTCTTTGGCCTCTTTTATTTTGATAACCTCACATGGGACAATGTTCTAATAATGATGATCATCACAATTTTATTTACTTACAACTCAATATTACAACTCGATATCTAGAACAAAGATATGACTCTATATGAATGCCTCCCGCGGTGTACCGGGATGTGCACTGATCTAGCATAGCAAAGTATCAAAAAACGGACAAGCCATCAAAATACCATGCTAGCTATCTTACGATCATGCAAAGCAATGTGACAATGAATGCTCAAGTCATGTATATGATGATGATGGAAGTTGCATGGCAATATATCTCAGAATGGCTATGGAAATGCCATAATAGGTAGGTATTGTGGCTGTTTTGAGGAAGATATAAGGAGGCTTATGTGTGATAGAGCGTATCGTATCACGGGGTTTGGATGCACCGGCAAAGTTTGCACCAACTCTCGAGGTGAGAAAGGGCAATACACGGTACCGAAGAGGCTAGCAATGATGGAAAGGTGAGAGTGCGTATAATCCATGGACTCAACATTAGTCATAAAGAACTCACATACTCATTGCAAAAATCTATTAGTCATCAAAACAAAGTACTACGCGCATGCTCCTAGGGGCATAGATTGGTAGGAAAAGACCATCGCTCGTCCCCGACCGCCACTCATAAAGAAGACAATCAATAAATAAATCATGCTCCGTCTTCATCACATAATGGTTCACCATACGTGCATGCTACGGGAATCACAAACTTCAACACAAATATTTCTACAATCCACAACTACCCACTAGCATGACTCTAATATCACCATCTTTATATCGCAAAACTATTGCAAGGAATCAAACATATCATATTCAATGATCTACAAGTTTTATGTAGGATTTTATGACTAACCATGTAAATGACTAGTTCCTGTCATCTCTCTAAATAGATATAAGTGAAGCAAGAGAGTTTAATTCTTTCTACAAAAGATATGCCCACGCTCTAACAAATATAAGTGAAGCAAAAGAGCATTCTACAAATGGCGGTTATCTATGAGAAGAGAAACAGGCAATCTAAACTTCAAATGATATAAGTGAAGCACATGAAGCATTCTATAAAGCCATACTCAAAGGATATAAGTGAAGTGCAATGAGAATTCTATAAATCAACCAAGGATACCTCATACCAGCATGGTGCATTAAAGAAAAATGAAAACAAAATGCAAAAGACGCTCCAAGATTTGCACATATCGTATGAACGAAACGAATCCGAAAACATACCGATATTTGTTGAAGAAAGAGGGGATGACTTCCGGGGCATCCCTAAGCTTAGACGCTTGAGTCTCCTTGAATATTTACTAGGGGTGCCTCGGGCATCCCCAAGCTTGAGCTCTTGCCTCTCTTCCTTCTTCTCACAGCGAGACCTTCTCGATCATCGAACACTTCATCCACACAAAACTTCAACAGAAAACTCGGTAAGATCCGTTAGTATAATAAAGCAAATCACTACTCTAAGTACTGTTGCAAACCAATTCATATTTTGTTTTGGCATTTTAGCTACTGTAATATAACTTTTTCATGGCTTAATCCACTGATATAAATCGATAGTTTCATCAAAACAAGCAAACTATGCATCAAAAACAGAATCTGTCTAAAACAGAAGAGTCTGTAATAATCTGAACATTCACCATACTTATAATACTTGAAAAATTCTGCAAAAATTATAAAAAATAAAAAAATTGTATATAAAGACATTGCAAAAAGTTTCAGAACCGTTTGATGTTCCAGTAAAAATATAAAAATCACGCACGACAGCCAAAGTTTCTGTCCTGCACCGCACAAACCAAGAAGCATTGTAAACATCCTAAAGGAAAACCTTGGCACATTATTTTTATAATACAATGGAATTGTACAAGGGAATAACTATTTTTGTTGAAAAGTTTCTGTAATTAAGATTCACAAAGTTTCCATGGGCATGAACAAAGTTCAAGGACGTCCCCCACTTTCACAATGCTCGTCTATCTCACTTTCACTTTTCTTTTTAAAAAGTTTTGGGTTCCCCTCTTTATCTTTTTGTTTTAAACTATATAAAAGCACTAACAGAAATAAACGACTCTCTAAAACTTCCGGGTTGTCTCCCTGGCAGCGCTTTCTTTAAAGCCATTAAGCTAGGCATATAGTGCTCAAGTAGTGAATCCACCCGGATCCCAAGGTATATCAAAGTCAATTTTAATTAACAATGATTTAGAATTTAGTAGTGAGCACAAATCAACATATATCATGCAACAACGAAGTCTAACTCTCTTCCTATGCATTGGCATGTCATAAAAGAACAATTCATGCACACAAAGTAAAGGCCAATGCATAGTATAAATAGCTTCTTGCAACTTTATCATGTGGGAAACATCGAGAGGTGGAGATATAGTTCCTCCCTCATAATAATTGCAAGTAGGAGCAGCAATCACATGCATATTATATCTATCAAAATCATCATGTGCACCGGTAAAAGGCAACCCATCAATATAATCCTTAATAAAAGCCAACTTCTCCGATATAGTGTAGTTTGGAGAATTCAAAAAGATAATAGGACTATCATGTGTGGGTGCAATAGCAACAATTTCATGTTTAACATAAGGAACTATAGCAAGTTCATCTCCATAAGCATAATTCATATTGGCATCTTGGCCACAAGCATAGCAAGCATCATCAAAAAGGGATATTTCAAGAGAATCAACGGGATCATAACAGTCATCATAGCAATCATCCTTCGGTAAGCACGAAGCGAAATTAAACAATGTATGAGTTCAAGAGTTACTCTCATCAGAAGGTGGGCACGGGTAGCTAATCCGCTCTTCCTCCTTTTGTTCTTCGCTCTCCTCCTCATCTTTTTCATCACTACTAGGAAAAGGCCTGCTAGTTGCGCGCCAGTTTTGCCTTCTAATGGCGCACTACTGGTGCGCCACTAGCACCACGCCATTAGTATTAAATACTAATGGCGCACCACTGGTGCGTCATTAGTATCTGGTATACTAATGATGCACCACGCAGTGCGCCATTAGTATAGCCCAACATGCGCCATTAGTATGCCTCCCAGGGGCCATATTTACCCATGTGCTTTGGCATACTAATGACGCACTTTGGGGTGATGCGCCATTAGTATCCTTTCTACAGTGCGCCATTAGAGTGCTGAGTAGTGCGCCATTAGAATGAGTATTAGGGATTATTTTTTTTCTTTTCTGATATTTGCACAGGTTACAAAATATATTATTGGACAGAATATAGACAGCACCACACAGCAATAGCAGATTCATCGAATACAATAGAAGATTAGTCTCCGAATACAATTCATCATATTAGTCTCTGAATTCAAAAGAACGAACAAAGATAGAACATTACAAGTCTCGAGACCGCGAGTAGCGAGTTTGTCTTCACAATACAAGTCGATATCGATCATCTAAACTACCATCACATAGAAGAGAGCTGCGGTCATCATGATGAGCATCATCGCGATGAAACTGGTCTTCATCCGGTTCCTCCAACACTCCATACTCTCTCCCGCTAGATAGCGCGCGTATCTAGATTCCGCCTCCGCCCTAGTGGTGTACCCTTTGTAACTGTTACCACTGAAACGGTGAACCTGTCTCCGACACTCCTCCCAGTCGTCGTAGACTCCGGGAACCTTACCCTTGTACACAACATACGACGACATCTCTATGCACTAGCCAAACAATAGACAATACATAAGCAATATATAAGTATGCAACAAAAGGATCGAAAGAGAAAAGCAAGACATTAATAGCACGATTCATGGTCCTACTAATAAATAGCATTGATTACATCTAAGTTGAACGACTGTCCAAGCCAAATAGACATACAAGTTCATTAAAGTTTAATTACAACATGAGCTAATCGATGTTTCAGAACTACACATAGCATCACTACTTTCGACTCGACTCATGGGACCGGAGCGTGGATGAAGCAGCCGTCTTTCGTGATGGTCATGAAGTCGCGGGCGTTGTCAGCCTGCATTTGTAGTGTTGTGTCTATCTCACTGTTGGACGATTGATATCTGAGGTAGAACTGGCCCGAGGTAGGAAGGACATCTTGATGGACGATTCCTGCAAACTCCGACTGGATGCGAAAGAATTCTTGTCGGATGTCCGCGTCCTGGATTGCCGCCAAGCTTGCGGCCCAATCTTTGAGATTATTTGGTAGCAGAAGGTGATTATGGTCCCGTACGATTGCCCGCATGTGATGGAGGGAGTAGTAGGCATCCTTCTGACCGCCAGGCGGCTGCTTGACGCAGGGGAACGTCGTATTGTGGGTGAACACATGATAGAGGCGAGGGTGTCCCGATCTTTCGATGAGATGATAACTATCGATTTGGTGGAGTAGACTTTGACGATCCGACTACAAACATGCACGACGTTGCGCCTTAGCAATCGCTAAACCAATCTCCGAGGTTCTTGGCGATGCGGAAGCACGATCAGCGACCACGAAGGTCTATTCCTGCAAGCAATCGAAGAATGAGCAAGAATATGATAAAGCAATCTGAATATTGCGAATATATATGATGTATTGATAATGGTGGGGATCCGTAAGCGTCCTTGGTCTGGTCGTTGGACACAAACGAAGTACACGAAGTTGCAATGGCTAACTTTTAACTAAACAAATCCCAAGGAAAAAGCTACTAGATGGATCTACTTATATAGGAGCAAGGGGTGGCGGCCAAGGAGGTGGGAGGACGTCCCAAGGCAGCCTAAAACTAACCCTAGGTCGTACAAGGCCAATGGGCCCAAGCGGAGGTGACGTAACACCTTTGGACTTGTAGTTTGACTCGGATTCTGCTGCATCATCAGATTGTTTCGTCCATAACTCAACGCTTCGGACGGATTTTAAGGTGATTCCAATTGGGTTGGAAAATACACGAAATCTATTTTCCAACAAAAAAAGAATCAACCAATTTGGAGTCCGTATGAAAAAGTTATTGACGTTTTGAGTCAGGTATGTCATGCAGTCCGAATCTGAGTCCGAACGTGAGAGACTTGGACTCTATCTTCTCTTGGGCCAAAAGTGACGTGAGAGAACTTTTGAACAGCAGGTAAACATCTCTTTCTCCCTTATCTTCATATGTGGATTGTACAAATGTCCCATACACCTGCAATTAGACATGGCACAAAAGTTTGTGAAGTATTTTTGTCTGGATGACATAAATAAATTATTGCATAGTTTGCATTAGAAATCACCTCACAAATATACATGTATGCAATCTTTTGGTTGTATCCAAGGTAATCATGTCCTCATCATCCTCCCTTCTTGAAAACAAAGCCGTCCTCGGCGTTGCTTAGTCTGAAATATGGCTAACAAAAGAGACAAGGTGTACATGTTGTATATGTATATGTCATCCATTTTTACTTCCCTTGATTTTTGCACATATGACACATGAATAGATGAGTAACTTGCATAGTTCATAAAATCTAAAGCCAAAACATTATCACAAGAAGTAGAAGGCATGAAAATATTACAACTCAGTTTGCACATATAAGTGAAGCTCTTATTCATTTCAAAAGATTGACAATGTTCATCATTAAACCATCCCAACATTGGTGAATAAACCTTACTTGCATCAAGTTTACATGCTACAACATGCTTAAATAAGAAAACATGCAATAAGTCATTCGACACAGAATCATCACCAAGATTAGAGGTCATATCAAAATGATTAAACATTGATTCTTTTGCATCGATAGTTAATTCAATGGGTGCACTCAAAATTGTTGGTATTTCAGTTGTTTGATCACATGACGCATTCATGATAGTATCAAGATTCTCTAAAATAGGTGATGTGCTCAAATCACAGTTAACTCAACACATGATGCATTCAAGTTAACTAGGGATGCATCATTCTCATGTGAAGTTATATCATTAATACCTTTTCTGTTACCTTGTCGCAAAGACGTAGCTGATGTAGGTAGGCCTTGATAATGCACCATACACTTGAGATGATGTCGCTCACAATCTGGGTGGGGCTGCTCTAGTAGGTGCAACGGTGGAGGAACCAAGCGACGATGGTGAGCATGAACTGGAATAGTAGTTGTTGTAGGCACCCAATGCATCCTCCTGTAGCTGTCTCTCAAAGGTACAAGCGAACATACATACCAATAATGGAGCGAGGAATATAGTGAAATCTTGCACGGATATCATGGTTCAAACCACCAAAAATCTATTCATTGTATCATCCTCAGATTCTTCTATGTCACAATGATGCATATAAGATTTGAACTCTTTGTAGTAAGCATGAACAGTGTTACTGCCTTGTTTTAATTGTTCAAATTTCGAAGCAATTCACGGCGATAGTAAGGAGGAAAAATTGTTGTCTCATTACAGCTTTCAAAACTTTCCAAGTTGTGGGTTGGTTATCAATGTTTTTCTTACAATGTACACTCCACCAAATGAAGCAAAACCAGTAAATGCTCTAGTGGTAGCTCGTACTCTCTCAAGTTCAGAAAAATCATGGTGACTAAAACTTCTTCTAATTCAAGCTCCCAAGCTAGATAAATAGCAGGATTAAATCTACCCTCAAATGATGGTAAAGACATACCCGACCATATGCTTGTGTGTGTTGTCCCAACTCTCGTGATGATGAAGATGTGTCCGTCGTCCAAGAACTTCTATCTCGGAACCTGTCATGATTAGTAGAAACAAGAAACAAAATTCGAGAATAATGTTCCTATGAACTACTAGGATGTGGTTGTAAAGTGCTCACGATAAAGCAAATATCAATATCTTACAAGTTCTTACCATGCGGCGGTGGTGACAGGCAACCAGCGGTGTCAAGTAACTCGAAGATTGTGTAAAGCGATTGCCGGGGAACGTCACGTATACGGTGTAGAAATATGTGGAGCTGAGTTGGCTATATATGGTAGCAAAAATTAGCAATAATCAATTCATAGATGCAATGTTGAATAAGCGCTCAACTACTGATGCTTGTGCTGGTCCTAGGCTAGACCAGACTAGAGACGCGAGCCTAGAACACTAATGAGGTCACGGCGTAGCACAACTAGCATCAATGAAGGATAATAAGTAGCTCGGACAGCAAGATATAAGTGAAGATCACAACGACAGTAAAGATAGTGATGAAGAACAAGCGCCAATCGGGATATACAACAACTCTCTCTTCAATTTTCCTCTTGAAAAGTTTGAGCCAATTTTCGATAACTTTTTAAAAGAATGCTACTAACTCAAGCTTTCCAATTCAAAAGAATCACTCAATTCGAGTTGATATGAGGAGTCAAAAATTCGAAAACTGGTTTGAAAAACTGGAATAAGCTGTGTTCACGAACCGGAGGGCAAAAGACGTATTTAGGAGCCGATTTTGAGGTGCTAAATATTGAACTAGCTTCTGCAACTATTTAGATCGGCTCGTCTCTCTTAATTTGAGTACTCATGAGCCCAAAGCGGACTTCGTATGAGGAAGTTATGCCTGTTTTACTGAGCAGTGCACAAAACAGATTCAATCCGAATTCAGCTACGAGATTGAGTCTAGATAGATCCGAACTTTGTTTTTTCTTCTCTCTTTTTTCTCACACTTATTTTTTATTTTCTTTCTCTCTTTTTTCTCGACTTTTTCTTTTACTTTTTTTTCTCTTTTTTCTCTCCTCTTTCCAAACAAACTAGATAAGATGCAGATTGGATCAAGTGAAGATGTGAACAATCTCAACTATGGTTATGACAATGAGCGGTGGGTAGCACGTGGTGGAAATTGATGGATGGATGGTGGTCAGCGGAAGGGATAACGATGCAGCGGCGTGACTAATGTGAACAGAACTCGAAACTCTAAACGAACTAGACACTAAGACCAGCAACTCGACACGACGATGCAACCGATAATTCAATAATGCAAACAATGAAAAGAAAACTGCAAAGGCTCAGACTGGCTTGGACAAAGGATGAATAGATCTAACTTTTTTTTGTGGCTTTTCTTGGACAATAGGTAAGAAAATAAATCTAATCTAGGGATAATTGGAAATTCTCACCGAGCAACCTGGCTCTGATACCACTTGATAGAGGCGAGGGTGTCCCGATCTTTCGATGAGATGATAACTATCGATTTGGTGGAGTAGACTTTGACGATCCGACTACAAACATGCACGACGTTGCGCCTTAGCAATCGCTAAACCAATCTCCGAGGTTCTTGGCGATGCGGAAGCACGATCACCGACCACGAAGGTCTATTCCTGCAAGCAATCGAAGAACGAGCAAGAATATGATAAAGCAATCTGAATATTGCGAATATATATGATGTATTGATAATGGTGGGGATCCGTAAGCGGTCTTGGTCTGGTCGTTGGACACAAGCGAAGTACGAAGTTGCAATGGCTAACTTTTAACTAAACAAATCCCAAGGAAAAAGCTACTAGATGGATCTACTTATATAGGAGCAAGGGGTGGTGGCCAAGGAGGTGGGAGGACGTCCCAAGGCAGCCTAAAACTAACCCTAGGTCGTACAAGGCCAATGGGCCCAAGCGGAGGTGACGTAACACCTTTGGACTTGTAGTTTGACTCGGATTCTGCTGCAGCATCAGATTGTTTCGTCCATAACTCAACGCTCCGGACGGATTTTAAGGTGATTCCAATTGGGTTGGAAAATACACGAAATCTATTTTCCAACCAAAAAAGAATCAACCAATTTGGAGTCCGTATGAAAAAGTTATTGACGTTTTGAGTCAGGTATGTCTGTGCAGTCCGAATCAGAGTCTATAACGTGAGAGACTTGGACTCTATCTTCTCTTGGGCCAAAAGTGACGTGAGAGAACTTTTTGAACAGCAGGTAAACATCTCTTTCTCCCTTATCTTCATATGTGGATTGTACAAATGTCCTATACACCTGCAATTAGACATGGCACAAAAGTTTGTGAAGTATTTTTGTCCTGGATGACATAAATAAATTATTGCATAGTTTGCATTAGAAATGACCTCACAAATATACATGTATGCAATATTTTTGGTCGTATCCAAGGTAATCATGTCCTCATCAACACATGCCTGCCGTACCTACGAACTGGCCTCTTAAAGGTGCCTCCAGATGTGGCGTAGCCAGGGAGAGCATCATGAAGAACTTTCTTGATATTTGTGTAGTCTATCTTTTAGTCACGGTCCAGGTCGAAATACGTGGCCATGGAATATTTCGGGCTTAAGAGGATGAGTGTGCAATGTGTGTCACTGCACAGAACACGGAATGTTAGAAAAAAAGAACGATCGAAATCTAAGAAATCATATGTTACGGGGCGGTTAGGGGATGACTTACTCGGGAAAGTAAGGCACGAGAAAGTTATCCTTATCTGGGTTTGCTAGAATGACGCCTTCGAGGTGTGAACTCGCGACTTGCCGGTCCCCAGCGCTGCCCAAGATCTTGGCACGCATGTAGAAGGAGTCGACTATCCCGATGTCCAGGGTCTTTTCTCTAATGATCCGCATCTCCATACTTAGCGAAAACAGCCAAACGAAGGTGTAGTGCAGCGGATGAAGGTTAAACATAGCAAAGATGTCATCAAACCGCAGGACGATCGTACCCCCGATGGCGCTATCCACAAAGCCCTTGCCCTCTGGCACCTTGGCCACGAAAACCGTGTATACCACATCATTCTGGGAGAGACGCCGCTTCTCCAAAGAAAGAACACTGTCATGCAGACTCCGCATAGCACCGGTTTCAGCATTGAGCATATTTGTCGGTATCATCGCCCTACCCGCAACATGCACCCTCCTCGAGATATCCTTAGATGAAGGTGGCTCGTCCTGAGCACGGATCAAACTCGGTGCCGGTTGGCTCGCACCGGCGCCCTTGTTAGTCTTTCATTTCCGTCCCTTCTTCTTGATCTGCTGTAATGGGATCGAGTTCTGCTCACAGACCGCCTTCTTGAGCGTGTTGGGGCTGGTAATATTTCACACCTCGGCTATCTGAGGCTCGGTGAATGCGGCGGTGAGGCGTCTCCGAGAACTGAGCGCCCAGACGGCGCTGTTGCAATTGGGTTTCTCCGCCGTACCAGCTAGATCGCGGTCGTCTTTTTCAGGGTTGGGTTCTTGAGAAGGAGGCCCGCAGAATTCGTCACCGTACCCATGTTCGGCAAAGTACTTATCGATGTTGGTAAATGTACCTTCGTTGTTGTCGTCGTCATCTGGATCCTGTGCCATAGGGATGTCCGGCATGTCAGGTAGCGTTGCGGCGGTCTTGCCATGGCTTGGCGCCGGCACGACTGGCGGTCTTGTCTGTGGGGTGGTGTCCCCCGCCCCCAAACGAATCTGGCTCTTCGGCCAAAGCAGGGGCCAGCTTACGTAGGCGCTGAGGGTCATCACATCATCTTCGTCGGCCCCAGTGGGTCAAATCGGAGGTAACAACTCGTCGCAGCCTTGCAGCACCCGAACCAGTTGAACCCTATACACGGTGGGTGTCATCGGATTACCGTGGAACACGGGGTTGCCCGGTTGAACAATTCTGCCCTTGGCGACATCGACCAACTCGTTGTTCACGAAGTGCAGGAGAGTGCACGGAACATCGGCGGCGCCCTGCGAAAACATGTAGGGCGTCAGGGATGCCCAGTAAAAGGCAAGGAGATGAAGTCCTCGGCCAAAAGGCTTAATTAGTTACCGTGATGGCGTCGAGCTCAGCTAATGTCGAGGCACCGCCAACGGCGGGCGTGCAATTGACGGAGGGGCCGCTTTTTGGCGAGTCTTGGCAGCGTACACCGGGTGCATTAAGCTCCAATGCCCGTGCCGGCGCCGGAGACACGAATACCGCCTCCGCTCGAGACACCAATGGTGCCGCCTGCGTGTTGTGTGAGTTGCTGGCCGTGAAGCTGGGAACCGGGGGCGCCCCCTGTTGGCCGCCCGCAATCCACGCCGTCAGCCCCTGAATCAAGGTAGGCACCATGGCGGTGAGCATCGTTCCCAGTTGTTGTTGCACTTGCTCTTGGACAATCTCCGGAATCCGCGCCACTTGTGCCTTGAGTTCTTCAACCTCGCGCAACTGGCTTTCCGAGCTGGTCTTTCTCTCTGAGGGAGTCCTGGATTAGGGGGTGTCCGGATGGCCGAACTATAACCTTTGGCCGGACTCCTGGACTATGAAGATACAAGATTGAAGACTTCGTCCCGTGTCCGGATGGGACTTTCCTTGGCGTGGAACGCAAGCTTGGCGATACGGCTATGTAGATCTCCTCCCATTGTAACCGACTCTAGGTAACCCTAGCCCTCTCCAGTGTCTATATAAACCGGAGGGTTTTAGTCCGTAGGACGAACAACAATCATACCATAGGCTAGCTTCTAGGGTTTAGCCTCTCCGATCTCGTGGTAGATCTACACTTGTACTACCCATATCATCAATATTAATCAAGCAGGAGTAGGGTTTTACCTCCATTGAGAGGGCCCGAACCTGGGTAAAACATCGTGTCCCTTGTCTCCTGTTACCATCCGCCTAGGCGCACAGTTCGGGACCCCTACCGAGATCCGCCGGTTTTGACACCGACATTGGTGCTTTCATTGAGAGTTCCTATGTGTCGTCGCCTTTAGGCCCGATGGCTCCTCCGATCATCAACAATGATGCGGTCCAGGTGAGACTTTTCTCCCGGACAGATCTTCAGATTCGGCGGCTTTGCGCTGCGGGCCAATTAAGCTTGGCCATCTGGAGCAGATCGAAGCTTCGTCCCAGCCATCAGGTCAGATTTGGAAGTTTGAACAACACGGTAGCGTCCGCGAGACTTGATCTTGACGGGTTCGAGCCACAGCCGAAGCGCGCCGCACTGTTATGATGGGCATGATCTAGCTCTTCCGCCGAATAGTGCCCTGGAGGCCGCACCCGTGTCCGCTCTGACCCTTAGCTCGGAGCCGACATCGCATGTCGAGGACTGGTGGCTGGACACCGCCTCGGGGCTGCAATCTCTCGGCGTCGAGCGAACACCAGCCTTGTCCTCTGCGGCTTCGTGACTCAAGGTGCGGACTTCCCTCCGGACTCCGAACCTTCCGCGCCCCTGCCGATCGAATCCGATTGGGCGCCGATCATGGAGTTCGCCGCCGCGGACATCTTTCAGCACTCGCTCTTCAGCGACAGGAGAGCCCTGGCCGGACTATGGTCAGCAAGGTTGGGATGCGGATGACGAAGAAATTCAAAGCCCACCCACCACCCACTTCGTAGCCACTGTCGATGATTTAACCGACATGCTCGACTTCAACTCCAAAGACATCGACGGTCTGGACGACGATGTAGGAGATGAACAGGAACCAGCGCCTATAGGGCACTGGACAACCACCTCATCTCACGATGTATACATGGTGGACATACCTAAAAGAAATGACGACGAGGAACAAAGGGACACAACGAGGGATCGTTCCCTTGAAAAGCAATCAAAGCGGCGGCGTAAGCGCCACTCCAAACCCCACCTCGACAGAGACAGCAGCCATACAGACCCAGCCATAGAGCAGGGCGAACCGGCGGATGACGAACATGCCATCGAGCAACCGTCCGAACAGGGCAACTTGGATGAACAAACCAAACAATCCGTCCCCGGCGAAAATAATAAAGACGGACGACCTCACGCGGACAAATTCTTTGAGCGAAGAACCTCCACAAAAGGCTCGCCGCCCGCTGCGCAGCCTGAAAAAGCAAGCGGAAGCTCAAAACAGCGGAAGATGCACTCAGAATTAGATGGAGCAAAGTACTCAACACCGAGACAAATCTGGCGACGGTTGCCACACAAAGAGCTATCCGGCGAAAATTACTGCGAATTTGATGAGGAGGCCTTAGAGCCCCGCAATAAAAAAATAAGGAAGCCACCTGGTGGGTGAACAACCCCATGGCCAACATAGAGCGGCAAAGGCGCCGCACACAAGCCGACACGCGATCCGCTGAGATTCGCATCAAAAAGATGGCCCGGTCAGATCTATCTACGGGCCAAGAAAGCAAGCTCTAGTTAGCAATGCAACGCATCAAGTATCCGAACATCACGGTACATCCTAATATAGGGGTGCCGCACACCCCTATGTTTCACCGATGAGGTCTTTGGATCATGAATTTCAGCGGATTCAATCCGTAAACATAGAGGCATCTGACGGAACAACAGACCACAGTGTCGGATTGAGGATTACATCCTCCACATACACATGGCTGGAGGAGATGACCTCCACGCCGTAAAATACTTACCCCTCAAGCTCAAAGGGCCAGCCCGGCATTGGCTTAAAAGCCTTCCCGAAAACACCATTGGAAGTTGGGAAGAGCTCGAGTATGCTTTTCGGGCAAATTTTCAAGGGACCTATGTCCGACCTTCGGATGCAGACGATTTAAGTCACATAACTCAACAACCCGGAGAGTCAGCCCGGAAATTCTAGAACAGATTCCTTACTAAAAAGAACTAGATAGTCGACTCTCCGGACGCCGAAGCCTTAGCAGCTTTCAAACACAGCGTCCGAGACGAATGGCTCGCCAGACACCTCGGCCAAGAAAAGCCAAGAACAATGGCCGCATTAACAAGCCTCATGACCTGCTTTTGCGCAGGAGAGGATAGCTGGTTGGCAAGATGCAGTACTAGCGACCCAAGTACATCCGAAGTTAGGGATGGAAGCGGAAACATGACGCAGCAAGGACCAGCGCGGACCAAGGGAAACAACCAAGAGCACGGCGATCAACGCCGGATTCAAAAGCTCTCGGAAGAATCAGAAAAAGCTGCCCCTCAAGGATAACAGGGACGAGCTATCTAACCTAAACAAAATCTTGGACAAGATATGCCAAATCCACAGTACTCCCGGGAAGCCTGCAAACCATACCCACAGAGATTGTTGGGTCTTCAAGCAATCCGGCAAACTCAACGCCGAACACAAGGGCTCGACACACCAAGCGAGGGCGATGACGAACCCCACAGTAGAGCACTGGAAAACAAAAGAATTTCCCACAAGAAGTCAAAACAGTAAACTCACTTCATGTGACAAAAGGGAAAAACAGAGTGGCGCCTATAGAGATACGCGCCATACGGCCTATCCCAGAGGAGTCCCGCCACTGGTTGCTAAAACCAATCACCTTCGACCATCAGGATTACTTTAGAAGTATCCGAAATGCAGGCTGGACTGCCTTGATATTAGATCCGATAATTGACGGACTCCACTTTACACAAGTCCTAATGGACGGCGGCAGTGATCTAAACCTGCTATATCAGGACACAATCCGCAAAATGGGGATAGACCCAACAAAAATTAAATCATAGCAACACTTCCTTTCAAGGGTAACGCCAGCCCAGATGCCCATTATGCGGGCTCTCTCCTGCTAGAAGTTATGTTCGGCTCCCCGACAACTTCTGCCGTGAAAAGCTAACCTTCCACATCGCCCCATTTACAAGTAGCTATCAAGCACTCTTGGGACTTGAAGCTTCGCCGCTTTAGCGCAATACCGCATTATGCATCTCTTACACTTAAAATGCCGGTCCATGAGGCATCATCTCATTAAAGGAAATATTGAGTGTTCCTCGGCGCGAGAAGATTGTGCGGCTGCCTTGAGAGCCACACACTAAACGGCTTCACTAATCAAAGCACCTAAACAGGTCGTTCAAACCCCGGACATGGCTAGACGAGTCCGGCGTAAACATACAAGGGCTTACTAGCCGCATACCCCCATACAAGGGGCTCCGCGCATGTACAACAAGAGACAATAAAGCTCAACTTTATTCATTTTTTGAATTATACTTTGTTTATTTAATATAACGTACATTTTGGCACGATCTTTTCAACTAAGTTCCTCTCTTTACTGAGATGAACACCGTGCTACGGCCCGTCCGAGGATACTGCACAACGAAGACACAGCGCAGACATGCGGAGGGACCCGTTCAAGGATTCTTTTAGATTAAGACCATGCGTAAACCTTTTTTACTGTTTCTTGTTGATACACATCCCCCGGTTTCGTGATATAACCGAGGAGGAGGCTGGCGTCTTGGCATGTGGCCACGTCAGAATTTTGCGCATACCTGGACGCCAGGGGCTTATTACCAAGGGCGTTGTTCAGCCCATTTTCATAAAGACCGAATACCTTAGGGAGTGTTCGGCGTCGCGAGTTTGGCCTTATATGCATTAGCTCTGAATCATGTCTTTGGTCAAATGTTGGGTTTGCCCGGCTCCTGTGTTTTGCTGCCTTACGTTCCGCTCTATCGGCTAAGGCAACACCAGGAGAACTACTGCGATTGTGCCCTGGTTCGGCCAGGCGAGCACCTCAGTAGAGAAAGCCGAAAACTGACTGTCATGATATAGCGTGAGACTGGTCAACCACTCGATGACCCGCCGGAATCTTTAGGGTTCCTCCGATAACGAAGGGCCGTTTCGGCCAGCACACAGCGCCCCGAATTCGGGTGAGCGCGGTGCCCCTAGGGGCTATATAGTAGCCCCACTGTCAAACTCTTATGGCTAAGTGAAAGTGATAAAGCATTATAGTCCGGTTGCCTAGTTCGCTGCGCTATCACCTCCTTAATAGGACCAAGACGTTGGATCAAGTGTGAAAATGCGCCTTTTGCGAACACCCCCGCATTATATGCGTGGGGGCTGAAGCCGAAGACTGCCATCTTTCAGGTTATATATACATATACATTAACGGCCGCACAGGTGTAACATCCCAAATTTTCAATTTGGAATGTTATACATAGGTCATCCATGCATATCATATTTTATTGCATCTTCGTTCCGCAATCCTTGAAATCCTAAGCAACTCAAGGACCCTCGAAGAGAGTTGGGGATTTTCCCGTTTTCATATTTGATTTCTATCAAATAGCGAAAACGAGGATTTCTGATTTTAATTACTTTTCTCTTCGAAAAATATTTCATAAAAAAATGAGGGGAGATAATATGACTTCTCCAAAACAATTGAAATATTGGAGGAAAAATGTTAAAATCATTTGTTGGGTTTTATTTGAGTTTATTTGGATTTTATTTGCGTTAGAAAAATTGCACGTTTTCAAAAATTGCATTTTAGGGCCAAGAAAATATTCATCTTGTTCTAAATATTTCATTTAGACGGTGAAAATTTGTTTTGGCACTTTTAGATTTTTATTTTATTTTATAGGAATTTTTCTGTCGGCGGAACCTTAAAAAAAACTCCTCGCGCCCGACCGGGCGTAGGGCCCAGCCGAGCAGGCCGGCCCAGCCGAGCCGCCGCCACCGCCGCCACTCGGATCGGAGTCCGAGTTGGACTCCGCCTCCCCCGCCGCCTTGCCCCCTCCTCCAAGCCGAGCCCCGCCCTTAAATACCCCCCTCCCCGCCGCCACCACCACCCACCACCACCACCGCCGGAGCCCGAGCCCGAGCCCCGCCGCCGCCGCCAGAGTCGCCGGAGCCCGCCGCCCCGCGCCACCTCACGCCCGCCGGAGTCCCGCCTCGCCGAACCTCTCGCCGGAGGTATCCGCCGGATCTGAGACAGCCGGGTTTCTTAAAACCATTCAGTTTATTTTTTTTCCGAAACCCTAGTTCTCGTTTTTTATATAGATCGGTTTTTTCCGGTTTATTTATTTAGCGAGCGTTCGCTCGTTCGTTCGTTTTAACGAACGCGTTCTTCGTTTAGGTTCAGTTAATGAACGTTCGTTCGTTAATCTGTTCGTCGTTTTTCTTTTTATCAGATTTATTTCGCGATTTTTCTGATCGAGATTTCTGATCCGATGTTCGATCTAGTATAACTTTTCGCTCGTTTGTCGGAATCAGGCAATTCAAGCGCCTAGAGTTTCGTCTCGAAACACTCTTTCCGAATAACCAACTCAAACAAGTTTTTGTCTCTGTAAAATTTGACCCTAGTTCAGATTAGTAAACAGATCTTATTTCTTTCGCCATTTGAGTTTCATTTGCTCCGTTTGGTTTGATTCTTTTTGCGAACCGGAGTTCTTAAGTTGAACTTTCTGGTCAGCCTCTTTAAGTTGAAGTTTTACCTGTGCATCTTTGCTTGTTGCTTATGTATCTTATTGTTTGCTTGCGATAGAATTCCCGGAGTGCGAAGCGTGTTACTACGAGTCTCTAGGATTCGTGGATCGTCAGCAAGGCAAGTAACACATTGATCATACTCTTTTCATACCCATTTTTTATGCATTAGCTTAATCCTCAAACATTGCATGATTAGGATGTCATTAACTTGTGGGTTGGGAAGTAGTAGTTGAGGTAGAACCTATTGCACTGTTATTATCAAACCCTTGGGAGTTACTTCTACGTGTTGCTAATATTGCTATGCTATGCTCGTAGACGTGGTTTGGGTTTGAGTGAATCCATGACAGATGTGAGATTGTTAATTAATAGTTTACTTTAAGGTGGCAACTTTAATACACATCTCGGTGGATTAAGGCACCTGGGGAACCTAGTGTTGTCTGTTTTATTTTTTGGAAATCCCGGGGTACCCGTGTGATCTTCCTATGGACCGCCACCCAGGCTCAAAGGGAACTGAGATTATTCATGCTAGAAACTTCCATGTGAAGCCACAAGCTATTATGGGCTCTAGCATAGTTGAGTAAGTTACGTGAAGCTCTTGAAGAGGTAGATCAGCAGGTAGTGGGTTTTGTAGGTTTGGTATGGTCTACCGTGAGTAGAGAGTTAATTTTCTAAAAGACTATGTCTCGGTCATCCGTTTCTCAAACATCATGTAGTACGAGAAATCAACGGAGGCGATCAAGTCTTGTGCGGAAAAGTGCGCAAACCTCTGCAGAGTGTACAATCTAATCATGGTTAGCCGTGTCCCCGGTTATGGACAATTCTGAGTATCTAGTACTTGAGTATTCACATGTATCTCATCACTCTTAATTAATAATGTTGGGTTGTTAATTATTTTAATTGGGATTGAGATGGGGTTATACCTTCTCAATGATGTTTCAACCACCATGGTAATTAAATTAAAAGTTTATTCCTTTGTTGTAGGGAAAAATTAGCTTTTCGCAAAACTATAACCATAGAGCTTTCCACCAGCCACAAACATGCATGTAGTGATAGCATTATTCTGTTCTGCTCTACTGTGTTATATTGCCAGCATATTCCATGTGCTGACCCGTTCTTGGGCTGCAACGTATTATGTTGCAGACTTTTCAGACGAGGAGTAAGGATCGTTAGGTCGTTGCCGTGCAGCTCAGCTATGCCGTTGGAGTTGATGGACTCACTTTATCTTCCAAGCCTTCATTGTTATCGCGATAGATGGCCTTAAGCCATATTATTGTAATAAGTTCTCTTTTGAGACATTCGATGTAATAAGTGTGTGATTGCTACTCTGTTATAAATCCTTGAGTCTTGTGTGTGTCAAGATTACTGATCCAGGGATGACACTGAAACACAGAGACTTGACCATCTGAGGTCGGGTCGTTACAAGATGGTATCAGAGCACACGCTGAGTGTAGGACACGACCATTAAGATAAACCATAGGTCACTCTTCTCTACTCATTTCTGACTCCTCTCCATTTTTCCACTCTTTAGGATGAAGGAGATGTAGAACAAGTTTGCACAACCAGATGAAGACACAAATTTTGGACGCCACTTGAAGGAAGTCACTAGGTACTTGAACATTGGAATACCAAGCTTCACCGGGAGGTACAACGCCACTTTACCAGAAGAAGAGCGCTGGATGATTCAAGTATAAGTTCCAGGAAGGACGTTCACGCCAATTTCTAAGCCCATAGAGTTTTCTTTCGAAGCACCCACCTGGAGTCTAGGCAAGAGTATGGCAGCTCACATTACCATGGGACGCATTGGAGAAGTCTACCCCACGGAGCTTAAGGACACCATCTATCAAATATGTGGGGCCGAGACGAGCAATGGGAAGTAATCAACACCAAGAAGGATAGATCCATTGCAGCTTTTATCCAGGAGCTAAACCAGCACATTCGACGTCAGGAGAACCAGATGTGCGCAGATATGATGGAGATGAAGAAGGCAAAGACCAGGATCATAGAGCTGGAGGAAGAACTCAAGTTTACACGCGACGGATATGAGGAGGAAATCAAGACACTACTAGAAAAGAACGACGACCTAGTCAAGAAGATCGGAGTATTCATGGGAGGATCAGCACCGGAAGAAGAGGAGGAAGATCCCACTTGCCTGGACAACTACATCATCATCGACGACACCGATTCCGATCCAAGTGATGATGACTACGAAGACGAAGCTGGAGCAGACATCATGGAGTCTTCCACCGATCAAAATTTCTAGATGACCACCATATATTAGTAGTATTTCCCCCATGTATCTAATAGTAGTTGAGCACTTTTGCGATAGTCCTAGATCGTTTGTATGCCCTTGCTTGGTTGATTGAGTGAAATGATTGTGTTTGCCTCATATGCATATGGGTAGTGTTTTCTCATTAGACCCCTTTCTATTCTAATCTCTTCCATCTAAACCCTCAGATGCCTCCAAGACGTGACACCAGTTTTGTTTTCCCACCGGAGCTTACCCAGTTGATCCAGCAGCAAAATGCTTTGATGCAATTGCTAGTTCAGAACCAGGGCAACAACAACAACAACAACAACAACTCGCTGCCAGTGGACAATTTAGCCCGTTTTCTGAGGTTACAACCGCCGGTGTTTTCCAGTAGCACCAAGACAATAGTTGCTGATGATTGGTTACGCCGTATTGAAAGAGAGTTAACCACCGCAGGATGCACAGATGCTGAGAAGGTGCGCTTTGCCGCACATCAATTGGATGGACCAGCAGCCGCATGGTGGGAGAATTACACAACTACTTTTCCTATAGCCAATGTTACTTGGGACCAGTTTCAGCAAGCTTTTCGCATGGCCCATGTCTCAACTGGAGCCATGCAGATGAAGAAGCGTGAGTTTCGCAACATACGCCAGGGGAACCATACTGTAGCTCAGTACATGGATGATTTTAGCAAGTTATCACGCTATGCCCCTGATGATGTGGCCACAGATGCCGCGAAGCAGGAGAAGTTCATGGAAGGGCTGAACGATGAGATGAGCATGCAGTTGATGGTGGCAACTTTCAACAACTACCAGGAGTTGGTAGATAAGTCCCTCATGATTGAAGGAAAGCAGCAGCAAATTGAGAGCCGTAAGAGGAAGTATGGACAAGGGAAGTATAATTCAGGAGCTCACCAGAAGCCCCGCTTAACCCCAAACCCGGGAGGACTTGTTCATAACCATGGAGGTCACAACCACACTGGAGGAGGATCGCATAACCACAATGGTGCGAAGAATGGGAATGGGAACGGAGTTAATAACAATCAGAATCGCTCCAACCCCTCTACACCCGCCAAAAGGGACCTAAGTCAAGTTACCTGCTTTAAGTGCGGGAAGACAGGGCACTATGCCAATGATGGCCCTGAAGGAAGGAATGGAAACGGAAATGGGAGCGCTGGGAAGAAGCCCAATCCATTCAACAAAGGACAAGTGAACCACGTTAACGTGGAGGTGGTTGAAGAGCAGCCAAACGCGGTAATAGGTAAGTTTTTGGTTAAGTCATTTACCGCTCTTGTTCTTTTCGATACTGGTGCATCGCATTCATACATATCAAGGGGATTTGTGGATAAATTTAAGCTACCAACCCAAACCCTTTGGACCCCTCTTTTAGTAAGCTCGCCTGGAGGAGAGTACATGGCTAGCCGATGGTGCAACCAGATACCACTAACCATTGACACGCATGTTTTTCCGTCTGACCTAATTATCTTGGAGTCGCAAGGATTGGATGTGATATTAGGTATGGACTGGATGTCAAAGTATGGAGGAAGTATTGACTGTGTGAGTAAGTCAATTTATCTCACCACCCCGGAGGGAAAAAGGATTAAGTATATATCTAGGCATGTGCCTAGGAGGAGCCAAGTGAATGCCCTCACGGGAGTTGTACAGGAGGAAGTGCCTATAGTAAAGGATTTTCCGGATGTTTTCCCAGAGGAGTTACCAGGCATGCCACCGGATCGAGACATTGAATTCCTGATAGAGCTATTGCCAGGTACAGGGCCAATATCCAAGAGACCTTATCGGATGCCCGCAAATGATCTAGAGGAAATTAAGAAACAGATCAAGGAGTTATTGGAGAAAGGATACATTCGAAGGAGTTCATCACCTTGGGGAGCTCCAGTACTTTTGGTGGAGAAGAAGGATAAATCCCTGAGGATGGTTGTTGATTACCGAGCCTTGAATGAAGTAACGATTAAGAACAAGTATCCAATACCAATGATCAATGACCTGTTTGATCAGTTGCAAGGAGCTAAGGTATTTTCGAAGATCGATCTACGATCAGGATACCACCAGTTGAAGATCCGAGAGAAGGATATACCAAAGACAGAGTTTACCACGCGGTATGGATTATATGAGTATACGGTCATGTCGTTTGGGTGATTTAACGCCCTGCCTATTTCATGAGTATGATGAACAAGGTGTTCATGGAGTATTTGGACAAGTTTGTTGTGGTGTTCATTGATGATATTATGGTATGCTCGAAGAACGAAGAGGAGCACAAGGAGCACTTGCGTTTGGTTCTCGAGAAACTCAGGGAACACGAGTTATACGCCAAATTCAGCAAGTGCGAGTTCTGGTTGAAGGAAGTCGGATTTCTTGGGCATGTTATATCAGGAGAGGGTATAGCAGTGGACCCCAGCAAGGTACAATCAGTCACTGAATGGTTGGCACCCACTTCAGTTGGCGAGATCCGCAGTTTCCTTGGACTCGCTGGATATTATCAGAGATTCATTGAAATTTTTTCCAAGATAGCTAAGCCAATGACTGAATTGTTGAAAAAGGATACTAAGTTTAAATGGACGGAGGATTGCGAGGCAAGTTTTCAGGAGTTGAAGAAACGTTTGACCACAGCCCCAGTGCTAACATTGCCAGATATACATAAGGAGTTTCAAGTGTATTGTGACGCCTCTCGCTTGGGGCTTGGATCTGTGCTTATGCAGGACGGAAAGGTTGTTTCGTATGCCTCACGACAACTGAAGCCTCATGAGTTGAACTACGCCACACATGATTTGGAGCTAGCAGCCGTAGTGCATGCATTGAAGACCTGGAGACATTATCTTATTGGAAACCGTTGTGATGTGTACACGGATCATAAGAGTTTGAAGTACATTTTCACACAGAAGGAGTTGAACCTTAGGCAGAGGAGATGGTTGGAACTTATAAAGGATTACGACATGAAGCTACACTACCATCTAGGAAAGGCCAATGTCGTAGCAGACGCTTTGAGCCGGAAGAGTTAGCTGAGGATATCATGGAACTTCGATTGGAGATTGTTCCAAGAGGTTTCGTTGCAACAATGGAGGTTCAGTCGACCTTGTTGGACAAGATTCGAGAAGCTTAGAAGGAAGACAAAGAGATTGCTGAGATAAAGGAGAAGATGAGCAAAGGAAAGGCCAAAGGTTTTCGCGAGGATGAGCACGATACCTTGTGGTTTGAGGACCGTGTTTATGTGCCCAATAACACTGAGATCAGGAAGTTGATACTACAGGAGGCTCATGACTCACCATACTCGATACAACCCGGAAACACTAAGATGTATTTGGATTTGAAAGAACGTTTCTGGTGGACTGGAATGAAGAAGGATATTTCCGAGTATGTAGCCGTATGTGATGTATGTCAGAGAGTGAAGGCAGAGCATCAAAAGCCAGCAGGATTGCTACAGCCTATGCCGATACCCGAATGGAAGTGGGATAAACTTGGCATGGACTTTCTCAATGGATTGCCCAGAACCAAAGTAGGATATGACTCAATATGGGTAGTAGTTGATCGCTTGACCAAAGTAGCTCACTTTATCCTAGTGAAAACCACGTATACAAGTGCGAAGTTAGCCAAGATATATATGTCCAGGATCGTATGTTTGCATGGAGTTCCGAGGACCATCGTATCAGATAGAGGAACACAGTTTACTTCAAAGTTTTGGCATCAGTTACACCAGACTTTGGGGACAAGATTGGAGTTCAGTACAGCATTTCACCAGCAGACAGATGGACAGACAGAGAGAGTCAACCAGATTCTTGGGAGGACATGTTGAGAGCCTGTGCGCTAGATTATTGATCTAGTTGGGATGACAATTTGCCTTACGCAGATTTCTCATATAACAATAGCTACCAGGCTAGTTTGAAGATGGCACCGTTCGAAGCTCTGTATGGACGCAGATGTAGAACACCCCTGATGTGGGATGAGGTAGGAGACCGTCAGTTGTTTGGACCAGATTTGATCAAGGAGTCTGAAGAGAAGGTTAAACTAATCCGTGACAGATTGAAGATAGCCCAGTCCAGGCAGAAGAGTTATGCAGACACGAAACACAAGGAGGTAACCTATGAAATTGGAGATCGAGCCTATCTGCGAGTATCACCCTTGCGAGGAGTGAAACGTTTTGGAGTTAAGGGAAAGCTAGCCCCAAGATTTGTAGGACCGTATCGTGTTTTGGAACGGATGGGAGAAGTTGCCTACAAGCTGGAGTTACCTGAAGGATTGTCAGGAGTTCACGATGTGTTCCATGTATCACAGCTGAAGAAGTGTCATGCTGAGATGGACGATATACCGTTAAGAGATACAGTGCCCCTGGAGGCGATTCAGTTGGATAGTAATTTGACCTATGAAGAGAAGCCAGTGAAGATTCTTGACTTTGACAACCAAGTCACTCGCAGCAAGGTTATCAAGTTTTGCAAAGTTCAGTGGAGCCACCATACCGAGGAGGAAGCCACCTGGGAACGGGAGGATGATATTCGCAAGGACCACCCGCACCTATTTTCTAGCCAACCTGAATCTCGAGGACGAGATTCATCTTAAGGGGGTAGGTTTGTAACATCCCAAATTTTCAATTTGGAATGTTATACATAGGTCATCCATGCATATCATATTTTATTGCATCTTTGTTCTGCAATCCTCGAAATCCTAAGCAACTCAAGGACCCTTGGAGAGAGTTGGGGATTCTCCCGTTTTCATATTTGATTTCTATCATATAGCGAAAAAGAGGATTTCTGATTTTAATTATTTTTCTCTCCGAAAAATATTTCATAAAAAAATGAGGGGAGATTATGAATTCTCCAAAACAATTGAAATATTGGAGGAAAAATGTTAAAATCATTTGTTGGATTTTATTTGAGTTTATTTGGATTTTATTTGCGTTAGAAAAATTGCATGTTTTCAAAAATTGCATTTTTAGGGCCAAGAAAATGTTCATCTTGTCCTAAATATTTCATTTAGACGGTGAAAATTTGTTTTGGCATTTTTAGATTTTTATTTTATTTTATAGGAATTTTTCTGTCGGCGGAACCTTTTAAAAAAAACTCCTCGCGCCCGACCGGGCCTAGGGCCCAGCCGAGCAGGCCGGCCCAGCCGAGCCGCCGCCGCCACTCGGACCGGAGTCTGAGTTGGACTCCGCCTTCGCCGCCGCCTTGCCCCTCCTCCAAGCCGAGCCCCCCCCCCCCCCTTAAATACCGCCCCGGCCGCCGCCACCACCACCCACGACCACGACCGCCGAGCCCGAGCCCCGCCGCCGCCGCCGTCTCCCGTCGCCGGAGCCCGCCGCCCCGCGTCACCTCACACTTGCCGGAGCCCCGCCTCGCCGGACCTCTCGCCGGAGGTATCCGCCGGATACGAGACAGCCGGTTTTTTTAAGCCGTTCGGTATTTTTTTCAAAACCCTAGTTCTCGTTTTTTTATATAGATCGTTTTTTTTCTGGTTTATTTATTTAGCGAGCGTTTGCTCGTTCGTTCGTTTTAATGAACGCATTCCTCGTTAGGTTCAGTTAACGAACGTTCGTTCGTTAATCTGTTCGTCGTTTTTCTTTTTATCGGATTTATTCCGCGATTTTTCTGATCGCGATTTCTGATCCGATGTTTGATCTAGTATAACTTTTCGCTCGTTTGTCGGAATCAGGCGATTCAAGCGCCTAGAGTTTCGTCTCGAAACCCTCTTTCTGAATAACCAACTCAAACAAGTTTTTGTCTCTGTAAAATTTGACCCTTGTTCAGATTAGTAAACGGATCTTATTTCTTTCGCCGTTTGAGTTTCATTTGCTCCGTTTGGTTTGATTCTTTTTGTGAACCGAAGTTCTTAAGTTGAACTTTCTGGTCAGCCTCTTTCAGTAGAATTTTTACCTGTGCATCTTTGCTTGTTGCTTATGTATGTTATTGTTTGCTTGCGATAGAATTCCCGGAGTGCGAAGCATGTTACTACGAGTCTCTTGGATTCGCGGATCGTCAGCAAGGCAAGTAACACATTGATCATACTCTTTTCATACCCAGTTTTTATGCATTAGCTCAATCCTCAAACATTGCATGATTAGGATGTCATTAACTTGTGGGTTGGGAAGTAGTAGTTGAGTAGAACATATTGCCCTGTTATTATCAAACCCTTGGGAGTTACTTCTACGTGTTGCTAATATTGCTATGCTATGCTCGTAGACGTGGTTTGGGTTTGAGTGAATCCATGACAGATGTGAGATTGTTCATTAATGGTTTACTTTAAGGTGGCAACTTTAATACACATCTGGGTGGATTGAGGCACCTGGGGAACCCAGTGTTGTCTGTTTTATTTTTTGGAAATCCCGTGGTACCCGTGTGATCTTCCTATGGACCACCACCCATGCTCAAAGGGAACTGAGATTATTCATGCTAGAAACTTCCGTGTGCAGCCACAAGCTATTACGGGCTCTAGCATAGTTGAGTAAGTTACGTGAAGCTCTTGAAGAGGTAGATCAGCAGGTAGTGGGTTTTGTAGGTTTGGTATGGTCTAACCTGAGTAGAGAGTTAATGTTTCTAAAAGACTATGTCTCGGTCATCCGTTTCTCAAACATCATGTAGTGCGAGAAATCAACGGAGGCGATCGAGTCTTGTGGGGAAAAGTGCACAAACCTCTGCAGAGTGTACAATCTAGTCATGGTTAGCCGTGTCCCCGGTTATGGACAATTCTGAGTATCTAGTACTTGAGTATTCACATGTATCTCATCACTCTTAATTAATAATGTTGGGTTGTTAATTACTTTAGTTGGGATTGAGATGGGGTTATATCTTCTCAATGATGTTTCAACCACCATGATAGTTAAATTAAAAGTTTATTCCTTTGTTGTAGGAAAAAATTAGCTTTTCGCAAAACTATAACCATAGAGCTTTCCACCAGCCACAAACATACATGTAGTGATAGCATTATTCTGTTATGCTCTACTGTGTTATATTGCCAGCATATTCCATGTGCTGACCCGTTCTCGGGCTGCAACGTATTATGTTGCAGACTTTTCAAATGAGGAGTAAGGATCGTTAGGTCATTGCCGTGCAGCTCAGCTATGCCGTTGGAGTTGATGGACTCACTTTATCTTCCAAGCCTTCCGCTGTTATCGCATTAGATGGCCTTAAGCCATATTATTGTAATAAGTTCTCTTTTGACACATTCGATGTAATAAGTGTGTGATTGCTACTCTGTTATAAATCCTTCGAGTACTATGTGTATCAGCATTACTGATCCAGGGATGACACTGAAACACAGAGACTTGACCATCTGAGGTCGGGTCGCTACAACAGGAGGTATTTTAATTCTTGAAGGCACAAGTATAAAAAGCTTTTATATTCCCCTGAAACATTGTTTTACAATAATACATGTTATTCGAAGATAATATCCTTCAAGCACTGCGTCTCTATTAAACGAGCGCCCTGCAGAACTTCCTGAAACTAGTGCTCGGCAGGTACTCGGCTCCCGTCCGAATCTTGGGATGCAACAGCGACGGCCTTCATCTCCGCCCAGTATGTCTTGACATGGGCAAGATACATCCGCGCACCCTCTATGCACGCTGACCTTTTCATTGCATTGATATGCGGCACCGCACCAAGGAACTGCTGCACCAAGCTAAAATAACTCTTCGGCTCGGGCCTTTCCGGCCACAGATGACTCACGACATACTTCATGGTGAGTCCGGATAACCTATTCAGCTCCGCCCATGTGGCCAAACGATCGGTTAATGGAAGTGGGCGCTCTGGATTGTGGAACTGCGACCGAAAAAGCTTATCCACTTCGTGATCCTTTTGATCGTGGAAGTGTTCGGCCGCGTCCGCGGCACTCGCCGCCAAGTCCAGATAAGTGTCCGCCGCACTCCACAGCCGGTCCAACGGAGCATATTTAGGATCCCCGAACTTCATCCGCAGCATAAATGGCTTTCCAGCCGCGATATCTCCGGCCTGACGTAGCTTCTCCTTCATAGCTCTCATCGTAGAGCGAGCATCCTTGGGCTCGGTAGTGGCCTTCTTCAGGTCCTTCTGTTCCGCCCGATCTTCTTTTCCAAGAAGCTTGCAGCGGTCGGCAGCATTCTTCAACTTCACAGCCATCTCAGCTATTTCCTTCTTGCTTCGGCAGTGAGCAGCCTGTTCGGCTTTCAGCTCTTCAGCTGCCTTTAAGGCAGCTGCATCGCTTTTCCTGGCCTGCTCCTTGGCTCAGGCAAGTTCCGCCCGAAGGTTCTCCATGGCAGCGGCACCATCTGCATCAAGCACACATGTTGTAAGATACGGGCATCAAGCTCCTCTTACCAGGTGTCTTCGGAGAAATTACATACCTTGTGCCTCGTCAAGCCGCTTGTTGACAAGCGCGATGTCGGCACTACCACGTCAAGTTGCCACTTTAGCTCGGCAAATTCATCAGTCCGGCTAGACACCGAACGCTTCGCCACCTACATACGAAGGGCGACATATTATACCTGGGATTATGATCCTCGGCGCTCCGTCATTTTTGACAACGCACCGAGTCTCAGGGGCTACTATCTACACAGGGCGCATCTTATATATGCGGAACTGTCAAAAGGTACATCATTTTGCATACCTCAAAACCTGTCAGTAAACTCCTGATGGCCTCATACAACCCGCTCTCCACGGATGAACTACTTTCAATCACCGTACCCATCAACACACGATGTTCTTCTGAGATAGACGCTCGCCCGAGCAGATCCTTCAGCTCCTCCGACCATGCACCGGACGGTGCCAGACTCGTCCGATGGCCTTTTTCAAGGCGGATACGGAGGACCTTGGGGGCCATCGATTGCCTTCCGCCCTGCGGATTCAGAAAACCCCCGTGGCGACACCTCAGGGTCGCCCGCCGCAAGGCGATGCGGTAGGGGAGGCGTTCCGCTCTCCATCATCTCCGGACGAAGATCCTCAAGATGAGCTCACGAGAAGGGCTGAGATCCGAACTACAAGGTAAAATTTTGGTTATCTTCCTCGAGAAATAGAACAGGATGTCTCTTATTTTAAAACTCCCTCTCTACTTACGGCTCGGTGGAGGCTGATCCGCTTGGGGGCACAATGCGCCGAGGCATCCCCGCGCGAGGACCCTCGACGAAGATTTCTTCCCCGCTTTGAGACCATGGTCTCTGTGTCTTGAGGCGGTCCTCTTCTTCCCCGGATAGAGGAATTCTCGATTCCTCCTTTCCTGACAGCCTCCTTCGGGGAGGCGGTAGCTTCCATGTTCCCCCCTTCGCCTTCTTCCAAAGGCGCAACCTACAGCATCCTGGTTAACACGGGATCCGGCGTGGTCTCAGGGAGGGGGGTCGGACACCTGATTAGCTTTGCTTTCGCTATCCACTCCTGTTTAAGGGACAGCTCTTTTAAGGGCAATTTTATGATAAATATACGGATAGCTTGTCCGGGTACAGGGCTACTTACTTGAGTATCCGGGCGATTGTAGCTCAGACCTGCGTCCTCGGTCGAGTCCGGACACATTGCTTATGATCCGAAGAACAATTTGTACATCTCCATGGGCATCGCGCCCATAAAATGTTGGAGGGCTCGTGGTCCCTCCGGATTAAACTCCCACAGGCGGAGGGGGCGACGTTTGTAGGGCAGGGTGCGGCGAATCAACATGACCTGCGTCACTACGACCAGATTGATGTCTCTTTCTAGGAGATCTCGAATGCGGTCCTGCAACAAGGACACGTCCTTGGACGGCCCCCAGTTAAACCCTCTATTGACCCATGACGCTAGCTGTGGTGGGGGACCCGAGCGAAAGGCAGGTGGCGCCACCCACTTGGTGCCCCTGGGAGCTGTGATATAAAACCACTCTCGTTGCCATAAGCTAAACTCCTCTTGAAAAGAGCCCTCGGGCCATGGAGCGTCAGCATTCTTGCTTATGACAGCACCTCCGCACTCTGCGTGCTGCCCCTCAATCATCTTCGGCTCTACTTTGAAGGTCTTAAGCCACAATCCGAAGTGAGGAGTAATACGGAGGAAGGCTTAGCACACGACAATGAACGATGAGATGTGGAGGATGGACTCCGGAGCCAAGTCGTGAAATTCCAACCCATAATAAAACATGAGGCCCCTCACTAAGGGGTCCGTCGGGAAGCCTAGCCCCCGAAGGAAGTGATACGCGAACACCACGCTCTCACCAGGCTTGGGAGTGGGAATAATCTGCCCTTGAGCAGGCAGCCTATGCGAGATTTCGCCGGTTAGATACCTGGCATCTCTTAGCTTTAGCACGTCTTCTTCCGTAATGGAGGAAGGCATCCACCGGCCTTGAGGGTCGGAGCCGGACATCGTCGAAGGTCCGAAGCGCCTGAATCTGGAGCTTTTGGGTGTTGGAACTCAAGGTGAGAGGCGGATTCGATTGAGATTGAAAGAAAGGAGTAGAGCCTTGGTCTCTTTATAAAAAGGTTGAATACCAAGAGCCCTCCCCGTGACCGTATGGGGCTCGCCTTCGATTGAGGAGACATACCAATGGGCACGATTGGGTTACCCATGCCCGTATTGATGAGAATCCCGGAATAAGGGGACACGATCTCTGCTTCGACAAGACGTGCCAAGGAAACCTTCTCGCTAAACGCGCTGAGGTGGGATAGTAAAATGATTCGAATAAAGGCTTGGCCGTGGTGTGATATCATGCTGCGGAATACGTCAGTAGATTGGATTTGTGTAAATATTATTCTCTCTACGGTGGTATGTGGAACTTATTTTGCAGAGCTGGACACTATCCTTGTGTTCAAAATCTTCTATGAAGTACTCGGAGGAGGAACCCGCCTTGCAATGCCGAAGACAATCTGCGCGCCGGACTCGTCGTCATTGAAGCCTGGTTCAGGGGCTACTGAGGGAGTCCTAGATTAGGGGGTGTCCGGATGGCCGGACTATAACCTTCGGCCGGACTCCTGAACTATGAAGATACAAGATTGAAGACTTCGTCCCGTGTCCAGATGGGACTTTCCTTAGCGTGGAAGGCAAGCTTGGCAATGCGGATATGTAGGTCTCCTCCCATTGTAACCGACTCTGGGTAACCCTAGCCCTCTCCAGTGTCTATATAAACCGGAGGGTTTTAGTCCGTAGGACGAACAACAATCATACCATAGGCTAGCTTCTAGGGTTTAGCCTCTCCGATCTCGTGGTAGATCTACTCTTGTACTACCCATATCATCAATATTAATGAAGCAGGAGTAGGGTTTTACCTCCATCGAGAGGGCCCGAACCTGGGTAAAAACATCGTGTCCCTTGTCTCCTGTTACCATCCGCCTAGACGCACAGTTCGGGACCCCCTACCCGAGATCTGCCGGTTTTGACACCGACACTCTCCTTTCGCCCACCAGCGTTATAGTATGACGACCATTTTGTGGACAAGCCTTTGCCGGCCACACGACCAGCTGCAAGTAGCAAAGGCAAGACGGAAAAGCAGGAATGAAGGTTGCTAGGTACCGTTCCGTGGTAACATCTATCGATTCCGCTATCGGGAAAGTCCGCAAGGGAAATATCTGGTGAGGAATTAGAGGAACTTTGGTAGCACTCGGGACGGAATCAATCAAAGAACTTAAGAAATTGCCCATACCGACAGCAGCTCCCGCTTTAGAAAAAACCCTATCTCATCAGGCAGGTATACCTGACCCTTTTTTAGCTAGTTGACGGCTTACTGAGCTTATCCTTGTTTTTCATTACGTTCAACGCCCTATTTAGAGTGCTGTCCCAAGGGGTGCTCTGAGCCGACCCCGTGCTTCTGCTTTCAGTCTCCTGCGGAAGGAATGTGAACCATTTACAAATTTGCCTTTATTAATTAGAATGCAACCATATGGAGCTAATTACGCGGGGGTGTATTCCTTACCAAAACAAGCTCAAGCGCCCTGGTCTTCGGATCCGTGGTAAGCTCCTTTGTTACCGGGTCCTCCTTGTACAGGGCCCTGACATAGTTCCTGGTCTGCTTGTCACGGTATTTCTCGAAGCGGGGCGGTAGGCCTTGCTCGCCATGCTCTGCGTCCTCCTTGTCCCATATAGGCTCCGCCACTCTGTAACCGCCGGGACCGATTTTGTGTTCCCCTAAGTTCAACTCCCCCATTTCTTTCCCCCACTGACTTGATTCGGAGGTTGCGCTGCTCTCGCACTTGATCTTGAACTCCTTGTAGTCATCTTCGCTGATCGAAGGATTTTTTGCCTTGATCTTCTCATAACTATCACCTTTGTCAATCATTCTCTTCACCGCGCTTCTCCAAGTAGACAGGGCCATGCTCATCCTCGTGAGGGCGGCACTGTTCACTTTATTCCCTGAGAGGCGTGTGTTTGCAAAGTCAGCGGGGAACTTGTATCGTTCATGCAGCTTCGTGAAGAGGAGGTTGCGCAAATTCCCTCGGTCCTTATGCCTTAGGTTCTCGGTGTTGATCAACACGGTGCTCCGTAGAATGCACCCAAGCTGAACCGAGTACCCCTTGACTAAATCTTTGGGCGTCGTTGGATGACCGTCAGAGTTCACTTCAGTATATTCCTTCTTGACGGTGCCGAGCACGTTCGGGCGTCGGTCCTTCCGTTGCCTCTTCGGTTGGCTGCCATCTGTGCGTGCACCGCCATCATCAGTGGTGGCATCCTCGGGGGCACCATCAGTGGTGTCATCCCCGACGCCACTAGGATCGGTGTCTTCCGCGGCGTCCTCATAGCGGTGAGGTTCTTCCTCCATCTCCTGGGACAGCTCCCAGAATTGCTTGCCGCCCGAACCGCCGGCCTCATCGTTGTGGGCCATGTTTCGCTCTAAATAGGAAGAAAGTTTGGTCAAAAAGTTGGTTATTGTCAAGGAACAAGATCATGGTCTCCTCATTTAGGGTTTGTCGAACCGAGGCATCCTAAAAGCTAAGCTTTTATCATTTAGGGTTTGTCAATGCCGAGGCACCCTAAAAGCCTAAGCGTACATCATTTAGGTTCTCATCGACACCGAGGCACCATAAAAGCCAAGGTTTTATCATTTAGGGTTTGTCGACGCCGAGGCACCCTAAATGCTAAGTTAAGTTTTCATCATTTAGGGTTTATCGATGCCGAGGCACCCTAGGTTGACTGATATATATGGGTATCTTCTAATAATATACCCTATCAAGAAAAGGGAAGGAGAATTCTAAGTTGGGCCTAATCACTTGGCTCTATTGCCACCTATGGTTTAATGCAGCAAGAATGGCGGGGCAATTGATCCTAATTAATTAAGTAATAAGATAACCCGGCCCATGCATTAGTCACAAGTACCCCATATGTCCTATTTTTAGCAAAGTCATGCTAAAATTCACGGAAAATTTAGCATGACGTTTGCTGAAAATAGGACATATGGAGTACCCGAATTTGCCAGAACGGAAGTTAATCGACATTCTGGTAAACTCAAGGGCCTCTCGGGGTACCTACAAAATCATTATCCCCGCGTAATGAAGTCGCCAATGGGTCATTTCAGAAGATCACAAGTAGCATCATCACAAGTACAACATCATCACAAGTACAGCAGCAGGGATATTTTTATGATACAAGAAGAAAGCAGCCACAACTACAGTAAAAACAAGCAACTACACACACAGGAGTTGTAAAATATCCTGGTCTTGTAACTTCAGCCGCACATCCATCGACAAATTCGGGTAGAGACATGACACATCCTACTATTCTTTTGACATAAACATTGTAATTAGTCAAGACAACTTCTCTCATATTTTAAACTTCCATTTATTTTAATCTACGGTAGAGACATGACATCATCACCCTCCGAAAAAACCAACAAATATGGCATCAGAAACATATGTGCCACCTGTCAGAAAATATAGAAAAGAAAGCACATAGTTATAAAGATTAGTATTCGAGACTTTGTAGCGAGCTCTGGTTTCTCTTAATGGCAATTTGGGTGAACCTTTCCATGCAAAAAAAATTAAACTGCTATACAGATTTTGGACCCCATCATATGCTAAGAAGGTGTGATGGTTCAGGCTTAATATATTTCAAGACGTAGATGAGGTGCAAACAAACATTTTTTTAAACAAACTGTGGTGGGCTATTTCAAGACATTGCGGTTCGAGTGCTTCAGAATGGCTGTGAGATGAGAACTACCAGAATGGATGAATATTCATGAGGGTTCAGTAGTTGACATGTGAATTGGCAACTAATTTAAATCCAGGCAGTAGCACCAACTTCAAGCCCTGGAACTGAGTGAATGAAAATTACACAATGAAGCCACACACATGCACATAGGAACGGTAGAAATGAGGAATCATCTTTGATCTCAGAAATGCTTTCTTTGACTTCATTTATGATACAAGAAGAAAGCAGCCACAACTAAAGTAAAAACAAGCAACTACACAAACAGGAGTGGTAAAATCTTCGTGGTGCTAGAACTTGTGCCGCACACCCATTGGCTCCTGGCTCTCAGACACTATTCCAGGTGCTTTTTCAGTTTCAACATACGAGAAAGGAAAAACTAAGTAGGAAAGCAGAGCTACGGAACAAAACATATCAACCGAAGCAGATGCAGTATTTAGGAGGAGGGGGATTGTTTTGATTCACTCACTCAACCCCTCAAAATAGATCAACCGAAACAGATCAACAAAACAGATTAACTTGTGCCCTCTAATGACTCACTCAACTTAACAGATCAACAAAACAGTGTTTTTCCATGGTTTTTGAATGAAAACATTATGACAGCCTGCAAACACCGGACCATGTCATTATCATGGCAGTCCACTATATTTTTTATGACAAAATACATCATTATCAGGGCACATTATGGCCATTTTCTTACATGATGCTAGCTGTACCTAACTGAATTTTTTGACAGTAGCTAACTGTATTTAGTAATTTTTCTGTAACAGTCTTGCCCCTATTTGAAGGACAAGCAAATAGATACAATGGATAACTCTGGCACAATCCTAAGGCACAATCCTCTGACCAATTCATCACTGTAGGCCAGCATGAAACACACTCCTCCAAAAAAAGCCTAAAATTCCACTATTATTGCCTGTAAAAAAGCCTAAAATCCACTAGTATTGCCTCTAAAAAAGCCTTAAAAGTCCACTATTATTGACAATCAAAATATGATCTGAACTGTAAGGAGTTAACTGAAAAAAGAGTGTTAATCAAGTTTTCGGTCTGATCAGAATCAAGTTATTCAGAGAATATAGTGACATCAAATGCAGTTAATTATTCTTAATTGAATCTTAGTTTGTATTGCTCTCAGAGATTCACACATGCTCCCCTAATTATTTTGTATGTATCTTTAGATTATCTAATTTAGGCACAATCATACACAATTCTGACTGTACTGTAACAATTGTACTCCATCAAAATGTTGAAATTTTGACATTCCGAGGGTCACCTGCGTGGTGGTGCCTATCAGCGTTGTTGAGCTCGCGCGGTGTGGTGAGCTCACTGGAGATGGACGGGCCCTGCACAACGGTCGAGACTCAGAGCAGAGGTTGAGGGCAAGAGGAAGAAGAAGAAGAAGGAAGTGGAGGGGAGGGGCTCACCTGCAGTCGAGGGTGTACACGGCGCCGACCGGCCGCCTTGGACCCGGAGGAAGCCGCGGTCGTTCCGGATCCCTAGGGCTCGGGGCCGGCACAAGACCACGCCACAGCAGAGCAGAGCAGCGCACGGACGGCGACGTCGCGTGGCCTGGCTGAGCTGAGGTAGAGGCGGTCGTCGTCTCCTCCTCCTCGTCGTCCTCCTCCTGGTCCTCCTCCTCCGGCTCGGGGCGCGGGGGCGGCGGCGCGGGGGAGCTGCAGTGGTGGGGGGGCGGGCGGCGGCGCGGGGGAGCTGCAGTGGTGGGGGGCGCGGAGGCGGCGGGGGTGGAGTCCGGCGGGGGTCGGGGCGGCGGCGTCGTGGGTCGGGGCAAAGGGTGGATCTGTCGAGGGAGAGGGACGAAGGGATCTGGCGAGGGAGAGGGAGGAATTAGCTAGGGGGGGAGATTACTAATGGCGCACCCCGCAGCGGTGCGCCATTAGTATGTTTTTTTAGATAGCAATGGCGCACCCTCGATCGGTGCGCCATTAGTAATCTTTTTTTTAGATAGCGATGGCGCACCACCGATCGGTGCGCCATTAGTAATCTTTTTTTTAGATATTAATGGCGCACCAGCCAGAGGTGCGCCATAAGTAATTTTTTTTATTATTTTTTGTTGCATCTAATAATTTTTATAAAAACAGTAATAATTTTTTATAAAAACAGTAATATTTTTTTATAAAAACTGTAATACTTTTTTTAAAAATATCATCAAATTTGTTATTTGAAAATATTTATGAATATGAAAAAATATCATCAAATTTATTATTTGAAAATATCATCAAATTTTTTATTTGAAAATATAATCAAATTTGTTTTTTTTTGGAATTTTAGTTGCATTCATTTGTGACGGTGGAGCGGGCGGAGGGTGCGGGGAGGGTGCGGGGGTCGGGCGGCGGTGGAGCGGGGAGGTGCGGTGGGTCGTCGGCGGTGGTGGAGCGGGAGGTGCGGTGGGTCGTCGCGGCCGTGGAGCGGGAGGTGCGGTGGGTCGTCGTCGGCGGTGGAGCGGGAGGTGCTGGGGTCGGCAGCGGCGGCCGGTGGAGCGGGGAGAGGTGTGGGGGTGCTCGGCTAGGGGACGGATCTGGCGAGGTGGGATAGCGATCGAGATGGAGCGGGATCGAGATCGAGTGTCCATGAAATTTAAAAATATTCATGAGTTCAAAAAGTGCCCATGAAATACAATCGAGAAATGAAGGCTACAATTTAAATACAATCGATCTTAGCTAGTTATCTGTTCGCAATCTTCTTGCCCTTATTTTTCGTAAATGGAGTTCTTCTCTTGAACGGACATCCTTTAGGTAGGGTGGTCCTGCTTCTTCTTGTGGTGTATGCTGATACTTCATCGTCGTCGTCATGTTCCATCTTCGGGTCGCCGTACTTGTCGAAGTCTTGCTCATTGGCCACTCCATCCATTCCGATGATCTTCCTTTTGCCTCTCCTCACGACAACACGACTCGGCTTTGGTGGGTTGGTAATGAAGAAGCATTAGTCCACTTGGGAAGCCAGTACCCATGGCTCATTTTTCGCGGTGACGTTTGCGCCCGCGGTCTTGGATTTGGCTTCGGGTATAACCATGGTGGTGAAATACCGCTCTTCTTTTAGGACGCTCTTGGCCCATCGACACGGAACATGGGACCTTCTCTCCAGCAGTAGCTCAGCTCCCAAATCTCCTCGATCCTTTCGTAGTATCTGTCCTTGTCGTTACGGTTTAGGATTCCATCGTTACCGGAGTTCGATAACCATCGCTCTTCATGTCCTTTCCTCGTGTAGAATGTGTAGCCGTTGATATCGTACGCCTCATACGTCATCAGGTTGTGCTTGGCGCCCTGTGACAAGGCGAATATGAGTTGTTCTTCCGCGGAAGAATCCTCATGTAATGGGTACGCCAGAAGCTTCTGCTTGAACCAACGCGTGAAACATGAGTTGTGCTCTTTGATTATATCTCCGTCCATCCTCTGTTGGCCTCGGTCATTGTACGTCCCATCCTTAGGGTGACTCAGCATCTTGTCATTTTTATTTATCTCCAGATCATTTGCGTCATCTTCTCACTTCTTCTCCTCCCTATCCGCGTGCCAACGCAGGAGCTTTGCTACCTTAGGGTCCGCGAAATACCGCTGCAGACGAGGAGTGATCGAAAAGTACCACACCACTTTTCGAGGAGCTTTCTTCCTCTTCTTGTATCGAGTGACGCCGCACACCGGACATATGGTAGACTTCGCGTGCTCGTCCCGATAAATGATGCAATTGTTCATGCACACATGGTATTTCACGTGCAGTAAATCCGGAGGAAACACGATTTTCTTCGCCTCCTCGAAACTGGTCGGGCACTTGTTCCCCTTGGGAAGACGTTCGTACCAGAATGACATGTTCTCGTCGAAGCATGCGTCGGTCATTTTGTGTTTACCTTCATCTCCAGAGCCATGAGCGTTACTTTCAGGCGGGTATCCTCGGGCCTGCATCCTTCATACAATGGAGTAACCAGGTCTATCTCCAGTTGATCTAGCTTGGTTTTCTCTCGGGCGGCAGCTCTTGCATTATCCGTTTGCTTGAGAAGCATCTCTTGAATATGAGGGTCCTGCACCCAGCCCATCGATGGTCCATCGTCGTCTGCTCCGGCATCTTCATCTTCACGATCATGCCCTTCGTCTGCTCCGGCATCTTCCTCATCATCATGTCCTGCATCTTCTACATGATGACTGTGTACAACATCACCGTCGTGATCATGTCCTGGAGATTCTTCGTTTTCTCGCCCGCCCGAGCCGCGGTGGTTGTCTTGCTGCCCTTCCTCATTTCTTGCCCGGCCCCCATAGACGACTTCATAGTCATCTTCATCACCTTGCCACCGATAGCCATCCATGAAACCACGCAAGAGCAGGTGGTCCCGCACCTGCCCGGAATCCGGGTCCGCAATAAGGCTCTTCAGCTTGCATCTTCGACACGGACATCTTATCTCTGTCTCGTTATTTTGAAGCATCTCCACATTCGTGGAGCTCAAAAACCTATTCACGATGCCTTCGGTCATCGTGCGGACCATGGTCGCCTGCGGGGTAGAGCAAAACGATATTTTAGAACCAAGAATTTTTTTTGCATGACTTTCCCTAAAAATAGGACCAAAAAGAATGCATAGTGCCAAAATTCTTGCCGAAACGGAAATGAATCAACATTCCGGCAAAATATTGGCAACTATCGCATTTCAAATACCGGTACCTGCAAACACAAACATATATGCAACACCACAAACATATGCAACACCACAAACATACATAGATCTAGCTAGGCCATAAAAAGTGCATGTGCACGTTGTTGGAGGGAGAAAAAAAGTAGATCTACAACATAAAGATAGCTTTCCCCTTACTTACCTATCAAAAAAAGGTAATTTAACCACTTAATTTGGATGAATCTATGATGCAAATGAGGTGAGGAGGAGGAGGCAGCCGAGACAAGCTTGGAGGAGGAGGTGGAGAGAATGAAGTGGGGAAAGTGAGTGGGTAGCTAGGTGTGGCTGTCCAAAATATCTAGCTGGTCCTAGGTTACTAATGGCGCACCACATACAAATGCGCCATTAGTAACCCTGGTTACTAGTGGAGCACCTGCTGGTGGTGCGCAATTAGTAGTTTTGCAAAATAATAATAATAATAAAATACTAATGGCGCACCAGGGCACAGTGCACCATTACTAGTTTAAACTAGTAATGGTAAACTAGTAATGGCGCACTGTGCACTGGTGCGCCATTAGTACTTTTGCAAAAAAATATATATAATATGAAAGACCAGGGCACGGCGCCATTACTAGTTAGAACTAGTAATGGCGCATCGTGCCCCGGTGCACCATTAGTATTTTGGAAAAAAATTGTTACTAGTGGCGCACCATGTGTGCAGTGCGCCATTAGTGTCTTCACACTAATGGCGCACCAGCACATGGTGCGCCACTGCTACATAGTAGTGGCGCACCACATGTCTGGTGCGCCATTAGTGGCCATTTCATCTAAAGCCCTTTTCCTAGTAGTGCATCCAATGAGCTCACAGTTTCATCAATTTTTTCTTCCATAGATTCCTGCAAAATATTAGTCTCTTCTTGGACAGCGGAGACTTTCTCAATAAATGCATCAATATCGGAATTTAATTCATAATTGGCATAGCAATACTTAAGGATAGCTAAATTTTCAGGTCTATAAACAACATTATAAAGATTTTAAAACTCTTTGAACATAGATTCAATTTCATAAGCACCCATAAAAGCAACAAATTCTTCAATTTGTTCCACATCATAGTAATCATATATTCCTCTAGCATAAGAAGCCAAGGTTTCATTATCATTAAATTTCATGAAAAGGGAAGGTGTGGAGCCTTCATCCTAGAGCAACAAGTATAATCATATCTCAAGCATAGTTGCCTAGCATACCACTTCAACATATGAATTTGATCCCATAATAGTTTCCCTTTTTGAGTCAAGCGATAATCCCTAAAATATTCACGTTGATCCAACGTGTCTCCTATTACATAATTGAATGGGGTTTTCTCGGGATTATCAAAATAGTACATAATATCTTTCACATAACGAGCATCGAGGGTTTTAGGAGGTTTCCATCTCCATGAGTAGCAAGTACACCTAATTTTTTTGGTATTTCGTGTCCATATCCATAATTAAAGATAGAGAACAACTAAGAACAGCAAATAAAAATTACTTAGTGATAAGGCAAACAAGCACACACGAGAATATTCACCCCACACTATTGCTCCCCGGCAACGGCGCCAGAAAAAGGTCTTGATAACCCACAAGTATAGGGGATCAATTGTAGCCTCTTTCGATAAGTAAGAGTGTCTGATACATCTCCGTCGTATCTACTTTTCCAAACACTTTTGTCCTTGTTTTGGACTCTAACTTGCATGGTTTCAACGGAACTAACCCGGACCGACGATGTTTTCAGCAGACTTTCCATGGTGTTATTTATGTGAAGAAACAAAAGTTCTTGGAATGACCTGAAAACTCCACGGAACATATTTCTGGAAAATATTTAAAAATACTGGAAGAAGAATCCACGTCAGGGGGCCCACACCCTGTCCACGAGGGTGGGGGCGCGCCCCCTGCCTCGTGGGCCCCCTGACGCTCCACCGACCTCAACTCGAACTCCATATATTCACTTTCGGGGAGAAAAAAATAAGAGAGAAGGATTCATCGCGTTTTACAATACGGAGCCGCCGCCAAGCCCTATAACATCTCAGGAGGGCTGATCTGGAGTCCGTTCGGGGCTCCGAAGAGGGGAATCCGTCGCCATCGTCATCATCAACCATCCTCCATCACCAATTTCATGATGCTCACCGCCGTGCATGAGTAATTCCATCGTAGGCTTGCTGGACGGTGATGAGTTGTATGAGATTTATCATGTAATCGAGTTATTTTTGTTAGGGTTTGATCCCTAGTATCCACTATGTTCTGAGATTGATATTGCTATGACTTTGCTATGCTTAATGCTTGTCACTAGGGCCCGAGTGCCATGATTTCAGATCTGAACCTATTATGCTTTCATATATATATGTGAGTTCTTGATCCTATCTTGCAAGTCTATAGGCACCTACTATGTGTTATGATCCGGCAACATCGAAGTGACAATAATCGGGACCACTCTCGGTGATGACCATAGTTTGAGGAGTTACTATATTCACTATTTGTTAATGCTTTGGTCTGGTACTCTATTAAAAGGAGGCCTTAATAACCCTTAGTTTCCATTAGGACCCCGCTGCCATGGGAGGGTAGGACAAAAGATGTCATGCAAGTTCTTTTCCATAAGCACGTATGACTATATTCGGAATACATGCCTACATTACATTGACGAATTGGAGCTAGTTCCGTGTCATCCTATGTTATGACTGTTACATGATGAACCGCATCCGGCATAATTCTTTATCACCGATCCAATGCCTACGAGCTTTTCACATATTGTTCTTCGCTTATTTACTTTTCCGTTGCTACTGTTACAATCACTATAAAACACAAAAATATTACTTTTGCTACTGTTACCGTTACTTCCATACTACTTTGCTACTAAATACTTTGCTGCAGATACTAAGTTATCCAGAAGTGGTTGAATTGACAACTCAACTGCTAATACTTGAGAATATTCTTTGGCTCCCCTTGTGTCGAATCAATAAATTTGGGTTGAATACTCTACCCTCGAAAACTGTTGTGATCCCCTATACTTGTGGGTTATCGGTGTCGAACCCAACGAGGAGCTAAAGGTAGAACAAATATTCCCTCAAGTTATATCGACCACCGATACAACTCTACGCATGCTTAACGTTCGCCTTACCTAGAACAAGTATGAAACTAGAAGTACTTTGTAGGTGTTGTTGGATAGGTTTGCAAGAATATAAAGAGCACGTAAATAAAAACTAGGGCTGTTTAGATAAAGACACAATAAAGTAAATATAGCGAGTGTGGAAAAGTGGTGGTAGGAGTTGCGAAATTGTCCCTAAGAAATTGACTACTTTACTAGACCAATAGCAAGTTTTATGTGGGAGAGGCCACTGCTAGCATGTCATCCCTGACTTGAAATTCTATGCACTTATGATTGGAACTATTAGCAAGCGTCCGCAACTACTAACGTTCATTAAGGTGAAACCCAACCATAGCATTAAGATATATTGGCCCCCTTCAATCGCGTATGCATCAATTTCTATGCTAGGTAGAAGCTTCTATCACTCTTGCCCTCCAATACATAGTCCTATCAACATACAACTAACCCTATGGTGTGATCCACGCGCTCGCTCATATGATGGGCACCAAAGGACAGCAACATAACCACAAGAAAATTAGATCAATCATAGCAATTCATCAACCACCGACAGGACAACGAAAATCTACTCAAACATCATAGGATGGCAACACATCATTGGATAATAATATGAAGCATAAAGCACCATATTTAAGTAGAGGGTACAGTGGGTTGTGGGAGAGTGGACCGCTGTAGATAGAGGGGGGAAGGTGATGGAGATGTTGGTGAAGATGATGGAGGCGTTGGTGTAGATCGCGGTGATGATGATGATGGCCACGGTAGCGTTCCGGCGCCACAGGAAGAGAAGGGGAGAGAGGGGCCCTTCTTCTTCTTCTTCCTTGACCTCCTCCCTAGATGATAGAAGGGTTTCCCCTCTCGTCCTTGGCCTCCATGGCATGGGAGGGGCGAGAGACCCTCCGAGATTGGATCTGTATCTCTGTCTCTCTCTGTTTCTGCGTTCTCGTGTTCTACCCTTTCACCGTTTCGTATATATATGGAGATCCGTAACTCTGATTGGATTGAAACCTTTGCCGAGATTTTTTTTCTAAAAATTAGCTTTCTTGCGGCCGAAGAAGGGCAGCAACCGCCTTACGGGTGGCCCACGAGGTGGGCAGGCGCGCCCCCTGCCTCGTGGCCACCTCGGGCACCATCTCGCGTTGATTCTTCTTCCCACATTTTCCAAATAAACTCTCTGTCCGTTTTTATCCCGTTTGGATTCCGTTTGATATGGGGTTTCTGCGAAACATAAAACATGCAACAAATAGGAACTGGCACTAGGCACTGGATCAATATGTTAGTCCCAAAAATAATATAAAAAGTTGCCAAAAAGTATATGAAAGTTGTATAATATTGGCATGGAACAATAAAAAATTATAGATACGATGGAGACGTATCAGTCCATAACCAGGGCCGGTCTGATACTTGTTAGATAAGATGGCATACCTGTAATATATGCTTAGATTGCCGGCTTATCGGCTTCGTATAGTTAGAGTTGTAACTGTAAACATAAGAGTATGATACTTTGGCGACTTAGAGTCTGTCATCCTGGCGGGTTATAAAGACCCGAAGATGCTTCAAATATGAGCCATAAGTAGGGCAGCTGGGCCCGACTTGTAAAAAACCAGAAGTCAAAGAAGAAACTTCAAATATAAATGAAAAATCAAAAGAAATTCGAGGCTTTTGTGGGCTGGCAAGCCAAAGTGTCTTCTTCAATGAAACTAGCCGGAGCCGCTGGATTGTTCGTGCGTTCCGTGAGCCTGACTCACAGTGTGCCTAATCGACATTTGAACCCTAGATAAAGTCTGGTCTTGCTCAAAGACTTATCAGGAGTACGCTGGGCCAGAGTAACAGCATACATCAAGGGCCGATTTATCCAAGTTTCAAGGAAGGCAGCTTATGAAGCCTGGATCTATCCTTACTATCTGTAAACCGTGCTCTCGCATGACAAGCCGCCGTTTGAACCTTAACGAGCTTAGATCTTGGTCGAATACGCCGTAAGATTGATCGTTTAAGAGTTCGACGGGTCAATCGGGATTACCCGATGGAGTTGAAATAGCTGGCTACAGGTAGGATGACCCGGAAAGGTTATGTCCTCTTTGGTCGAATACGCCTATGTTTGGACAAACCTGGTCAAGAGGGTAGTAACGCTATGTTCTCTTTGGTGAATACACCTATGTTTGAACAGGAAGCCCCTAAGCAACATATTGAAAAGTCGTGCTCGTCAGGGACCTATGTTTGAGTTGTGACGTGCATCTAACCCTCTTTGGTCCCTGAAGTTGGGCATCAAGACTCTTAAATGAATATGCAAGATGATGATACAGACTCAGCTTCGAGGAAGTGAAACGACAGAGGCCCTGAATTATCAGGGATGCCGGCTTTATTATACTGCTTATAATATATACATCATCAAACTATGTACATCATGAGAGCCGGTGGCTCAAGTATAGTAGGGCTGAAGATGAGCAATATTCCATGGCCGATGGGTCTCCTCCTCCGACTTACGTGAATCCTTGTGTTCTCGAACGTCAATAAGATAATATGACCTGTTATGCAGATTCTTGCTGACCACAAAAGGTCCTTCCCAGGGCAGCGAGAGCTTATGCATGTCTGTTTGATCCTGGATGAGCTGGAGCACTAAGTTGCCTTCCTGAAAGGTTCTGGTTTTGACCCGGCGGCTGTGGTAACGACATAGGTCTTGCTGATAAATCGTCGAACGAGCCGCCGCGAGATCACGCTCCTCATCCAATAGGTCAAGTGCATCTCGACGTGCCTTTTCATTGTCAGCTTCCACGTAAGCCACCACCCGAGGTGAATCGTGACGGATGTCACTAGGGAGAACCGCCTCTGCTCCATAAACCATGAAAAAGGGTGTGTAACCCGTAGATCTATTGGGGGTCGTGTTGATGCTCCATAAACCATGAAAAAGGGTGTGTAACCCGTAGATCTATTGGGGGTCGTGTTGATGCTCCATAATACCGAAGGCAACTCCTCTACCCAACAACCCGGCGTTCTTTGCAAAGGGACCATAAGCCGGGGCTTGATACCTCGCAAAATCTCTTGATTTGCTCATTCTGCCTGACCATTGGACTGAGGGTGAGCCATAGATGAAACGTCAAGCCGGATATACTCCCGTTGACAAAATTCTTTCATAGCACCTTTAGAGAGATTAGTGCCATTATCTGTTATAGTGTTGTGCGGAAAGACAAAACGAAAGATCACCTTCTTCATGAATTGAACCGCCGTTGCAGCATCACACTTTCTGACCGGCTCTGCTTTAACCCACTTGGTGAACTTGTCAACCGCCACAAAAAGGTGGGTCTTCTTATCCTTGGACCTTTTAAAAGGCCCAACCATGTCAAGCCCCCAAGTCGCAAATGGTCAAGTGATTGGAATCATTCTCAACTCCTGAGCCGAAGCATGAGCTCGTCGTGAAAACTTCTGACAACCGTCACATTTACTGACCAAGTCCTCAGCATCAGCATGAGCCGTCAATCAATAGAAACCGTGACGAAAAGCCTTGGCTATGAGAGATTTAGAACCGGCGTGATGACCACAATCTCCTTCATGAATCTCTCGCAAAATCTCGCAGCCTTCTTCAGGAGAGAGGCAACGTTGAAACGCCCCTGTGACACTGCGATGGTGCAACTCTCCATTGACAATTGACATTGACTTAGACCGTCGGGTTATCTGTCTGGCCAAGATCTCATCTGCCGTTACAATTCCACGGCACGCCCCAAATGCAAAACTGGGCGGACGCCGGGCAGGTGGCCGACCCAAACGGACAAAAAGCAGACAAATGCGCCGTTCGTTTGAGTCGGCCCGTTGGAGTTGCTCTTATGCCTGGCAAAACGTAATATCTGGATGTCGCCTGAGAAGTTGGAGAATTCTGCCCTTGCCTGGTCCATATGCGTTTAGTTCTTGTCCGGGGATAGTCGCCGTACTGGAGTACAATTAGGTAGATAAAACTCTAGACAACCATCACTTCCATGCAAAAGAAATACTATTAAAATAGTACCAGCCAGATGCATCAGCCCACCAGGCGTGTCAAACGGGACGCCTAGCACAGGCTAATCATGTTGCCTGGCTGGCCAGGGCGGGCTAATGGCATTAACAAGTTTTTAGGCCAGGCTATAATAAGATGATTTTTTTTTGACGAAACTATAATGAGGACACCAACCAAACAAAATCCAGGCAGATCTCAGGCACCCTTCAGGCCAGGCAATCTTGCTTCAGGACATGATCCAAACATGCCCTTACTTCAAATAGTTCATACTCCCTCCGTCCTAAAATAACTGTCTCAACTTTGTACTAGCTCTAGTACAAAATTGTACTAAGCTTGAGACACTTATTTGGAATAGAGGGAGTATTTATTAATAAGCTCCTTGCACTGATCAAAGAAGACCAATGCCTGTAGCAGCTCAGAGGTGCTAACGAAAACAGCCTCTCAATTTTCAACATTGTTCCATCCGCTCTCTGCTGCAGGACTACAACTGAAATGTATCATTTCCAAGCAGTAACAAGGCAGTAACAAGAAAGAATCGCATGCGAAGAGTACCTGCTTGGAGAGCCCGTGGCAGCTGCCAAGCATGAACAAAGCGGGCAGCGACGTCTTTGTGCTGAACCAGCTCGTAGACCTCCCACCCCACGACCTTGCGAGCACGCACGTCGACGCTGAGCAGGAGCTCGTCGAGGAAGAAGTAGACCACGTCGACCTAGGCATGCCCGTGGCCTTGTAGCTGTCATCGTTGCAGATCTCCGTGAAGGTGGCCTCGCACTCCAGCGTCCACTCGGTGGAGTCTGGATAGTCGGCGAGCGTCCAGATGCTGATCTGTGCGCCCCCGTTGCGGCTGTTTCGGTTGCGGTACATGTCGACCAACTGCAGCTTGCCGGCGCTGACACCCACCGCCCACGCAGCAGTACTTGTGGAGCAGCCCCGAGGCTTCCCTGCACTTGCGCCTTGCCCTCCGAGAGCTTGACACGGGTGAGCACAGGCACGTCGACGAAGGGGTCGCAGGTGACGAGGCACGGGAGAGGTCGATCCACCAGAGCCTCCCGGACCAGGAGACGACACCGTTGGGGCTGTGCAGGCGGGCCGGAAGTGGGTAGCCAACGCTCTTGCTGACCCACTCCCCGTCCAGTGACGAGAAGCGCGCGAGGACGGTCCTGTCGCTGCCGAGGATGTGCTGGAGCTCGGCGCCCATGTGGTTCGTGCGCGGCGTTGGTGGTGGCGGCGGCGTGCCCCGGTAGTCGAGCCACGGGGGTACGGGCACGCAGGGTTTTATGGTGGCGTTCAGGTTCAAGGCACGGTCGAGTGGGGTGAAGAGTGAACCGGGTCGTGCTCAACTGGTGAGATGGCCAAACGGCACGCGTCGTCGTTGGAACGTGCAAAGTGCACCGGGTGCCGATCGACTGTTGGCACCGCACGCGGGAGCACCGGAAGGACTGACGCTGCCGCAGGCATGTCCAAGGGTGGGAGAGACAGCCTTGGACTGCATTCAAACCGCGTCAAAACCGAGGAAATTGATTATTTATTATTAAGTTCGTTGGAATTTGATTATAACTACAAAGTTCATTTTTTCTTGACAAAATGTTAACCAGGGACTGGAGCGTGAGAGATGATTAGTGCTAGGGGAAAATGAAAACGATCCCACTTGTACACAGGTCGTATACAGATCGATTGCTACACACGGAACAGATACTGATCGATCACCATGAGAGAAAAAAATTATGGAGCAGGAAAGGAAAAAAATGTGTTACGATCCTTTCTTAGGTGCTAGATGTCGCGATCCTATTTTTCTGTAGGATTTGCTACGATCCTTTCTTAGGTGCAACGATTTTCATTATGTGTTTTTTTACTATTGACAATGGAGAGATTAGAAACAACGTAGAAGAATTGTGAGTGGCTAGCCAGATGTTCGCTGAACGTTAGAAACTGCTGGGGACCTGATTTGCCGGTGGCTGACGACCGGGGCACTAGATGATGAATTCGTCGCCTAGGGTTGAGGAGGCGGCGGCGCTGCCTGATGAGTTGCGACGGCTAGGTAGATGGAGGCTTGGAGCGGTGTAGATAGTTATGGGCCGATCACCATCCTTATATTTGTTTATATATACGATGTGTGTATGCAGGATCTTCTTCTTTTTTAATAGCACTATTCATCTCTCACAATCTAGTCCCTAGACATTTTTTGTCAAGAAAAAATCAACTTTGTAGTTATAATGAAAGTCCGACGAACTTAATAATAAATAGTCAATTTCCTCGTCAAAACCAGCGTGGCTTTCGGGTTCGTCGGCTAGCGGCTGCAGCAAACAAAGTTGTCAGACTGCAGAGACCAGACGCTGTCTGATTCGATCGCCAGCTCTTTTGGGTTGAAGTTCCCTCTGATGATACGGAACAGAGTGGAGCTGTGCCGTACTTTTTTTTCATCGAATTTAGGATTTATTCAACTTACTGTTTTTTTGAAGACCATCATGACTAGCTTTATTACGAATCAAAAGGAATTACATCGTCCACAAGTTTTGAGACAAGATGAGCCGGAGCCTCATCTGTCCAACTGCTCGACAACTTATTACAAAAACTATGACTAGCTACCACATGCGCTGCTTGATCACAAGATCGCATACAATGTTTAAATTTGACCTTCCCGATAAGTGAGGCCACATCCACGCACTCTGTAAAAATAGCTGCTGCCCCATCCCACCATCTGCTCTAACCCGTACAGTAATCTATAACTGTCAAGGAATCAGACTCTGCTTCCATTCAGGGGAATCCTAGTGAGTTTGCAAGCATCAAACCATCTCTCATGGCTAAGGCCTCCGCTGTAACAACATGAACTTACTGTTATGGGCATGGGCACGCACTATTTCGTGGCTTTGCCATCCATACATGAATGGACCGGTACACGTAGAATACATGGTAAGGCAAGTGTGTCGCCTGTAACGTCGCTGCGTGCGCAGCTACCTTGGTCGAGGCTATCCACATTTACATGCCTGCCCAGTGCACCACCTAATGACTATGAAGGTCATTAACTCTGTTTCTTTTTTAGGGTAAAGGTCATTAACTTGTGCACGGGCCAAACCTAGGGCGAGATACTACAACAGCTAACTATCTATGCTGAGTGTGTTGATGTGGCTCTAGCTTGGGAAGGTTGACTTTGTGCATTGTCGAACTTCAGCTTGGTGTGGGCAAGTTGCCAATTGGTATCTCAACCATCACAGGGAGAGTAGGGTCCTATGACTTTTTTACTGTTTTGACCCATTATCGAAAGTTTAGCATGATTTGTCCCTAGTTTGAAACTTTTTTGAGATCTGACCCATTTCAAGACGCCAGTAACCATGGCATTTTGGTTACATGGAAGACGCCATGGTCTCTTGCGTCTGGTCATGGCCCACTCTCTAATCAGTTTTTTGACAGACGCCATCAACCATGGCATTTAGGTCTGAAAGACTGAAGCGTTAACTGGAATGCACGCACGTATAAATCATATGGAGTGGCTTGCTCACTCGAGCATGCCATGCATGGCGTATGCACACACGCAAGCATCACTCTCATTAAGGGCTATCTAACACCTCATTGAGATCTATCTACTATAAACAGTTTATAGATATTTCTGCCTCTGATCTTACCAGATAAGATGAATGTGATTTTTAGTTTGCCTAAAATAATGATTCTCTAGTTTTTAGATGATATATTTGAATGCGTGATACATTTTTTCTTTTTTCGTGGCTTTGCCTGAAGGAGATATGCCCTAGAGGCAATAATAAAGTTATTATTTATTTTCTTATTTCAAGATAAATGTTTATTATTCATGCTAGAATTGTATTAACCGGAAACTTGATACATGTGTGAATACATAGACAAAACAATGTGTCCCTAGTATGCCTCTATTTGACTAGCTTATTCATCAAAGATGGTTATGTTTCCTAGCCATAGACATGTGTTGTCGTTTGATGAACGGAATCACATCATTAGGAGAATGATGTGATGGACAAGACCCATTAGCTTATCATTGTGAACGTTACAGTTCTATTGATACTGCTTTCTTCATGACTTATACATGTTCCTCGGACTATGAGATTGTGCAACTTCCGAATATCCGGAGGAACACTTTGTGTGCAATCAAACGTCCCAACGTAAATGGGTAATTATAAAGATGCTCTACATTTATTTCCGAAGGTGTTTGTTGGGTTGGCATGAATCAAGATTAGGATTTGTCACTCCGTGTATCGGAGAGGTACCTCTGGGCCCTCTCGGTAATGCACATCACTATAAGCCTTGCAATCAATGTGACTAATGAGTTAGTTGCGGGATGATGCATTACGGAACGAATAAAGAGACTTGCCGGTAACAAGATTGAACTAGGTATTGAGATACCGACGATCGAATCTCGGGCAAGTAACATACCGATGACAAAGGGAACAACGTATGTTGTTATGCGGTTTGACCGATAAAGATCTTCGTAGAATATGTAGAAGCCAATATGAGCATCCAGGTTCCGCTATTGGTTATTGACCAGAGATGTGTCTCGGTCATGTCTACATAGTTCTCGAACCCGTAGGGTCCCCACGCTTAACGTTCGGTGACGATTTGTATTATGAGTTATGTGATTTGATGTACCGAAGGTAGTTCAGAGTCCCGAATGAGATCAGGAACATGACGGGGAGTCTCGAAATGGTCGAGACGTAAAGATCGATATATTGGACGACTATATTCGGACATCAGAAAGGTTCCGAATGACTCGGGTATTTTTCGGAGTACCGGAGAGTTACGGGAATTCGTATTGGGCCTTAATGGGCCATACGGAAAGAGAGAGAGGCCTCAAAGGTGGCGCACCCTCCCCATGATCTGGTCCGAATTGGACTAGGGAGGGGGGGCGCCCCCTTTCTTCCTTCTCCTTTTTCCTTCCCTTTTTTCTATTATATGTGGGAAGAGGAATCCTACTAGGACTAGGGAGTCCTACTAGGACTCCACACTTGGCGCACCCTAGGGGCTGGCGGCCTCCCTCCTCCATCCTTTATATCTGGGGCAGGGGGGCACCTCTATACACACAAGTTGATATGTTGATCTCTTCCAGCCGTGTGCGGTGCCCCCTCCACCATATTCCACCTCGGTCATATCGTAGCGGTGCTTAGGCGAAGCCCTGCGTCGGTAGCAACATCATCACCGTCATGACACCGTCATGCGGACGGAACTCTCCCGTGAAGCTCTGCTGGATCGGAGTTCGCGGGACGTCATCGAGCTGAACGTGTGCTGAACTCAGAGGTGTCGTGCGTTCAGTACTTGGATCGGTCGGATCGTGAAGACGTACGACTGCATCAACCGCGTTGTCATAACGCTTCCGCTTTCAGTCTATGAGGGTACGTGGACAACACTCTCCCCTCTCGTTGCTATGCATCACCATGATCCTGTGTGTGCGTAGAATTTTTTTTTAAATTACTACGTTCCCCAACATTGCCAGCCATACATGAATGCACCGGTACACGTAGAATACACGGTAAGGCAAGCGTGTCGCCTGTAACGTCGCTGCGTGCGCAGCTACCTTGGTCGAGGCGATCCACATTTACATGCCTGCCTAGTGCACCACCGAATGAATGTGAAGGTCATTAACTCTGTTTCTTTTTTAGGGTAAAGGTCATTAACTTGTGCACGGGCCAAACCTAGGGCTCGATACTACAACATCTAACTATCTATGTGGAGTGTGTTGATGTGGCTCTCGCTACGACAATTGGGAAGGCTCACTTTGTGCATTATCGAACTTCAGCTTGGTTCAGGCAAGTTGACAATTGGTATCTCAACCATCACACAAAGAGTAGGGTCCTATGCGCGGGTCAAAAATCTGAATTCTCGCATGAAAAATGAATGAGCACCCGTGTGTTTTTCTTTAGCGAATGAAGGCTCGTATGTAATTCAAGGGTAAAATGCGGGGTCACATATTCCATATACAAGACAAAATGTCATGACGAACTCGTGTGTTTATCAGCATGTCATGCTTTGAGTAGAACAGAAGTGAGTTGTGGGTGATACAAGTCATACTGCTTACCAGCATGTCATGCTTTGGTTCGGCGGTATTGTTGGATGAAGCGGCCCGGACCGACATTACGCGTACGCTTACGCGAGACTGGTTCTACCGACGTGCTTTGCACACAGGTAGCTGGTGGGTGTCAGTTTCTCCAACTTTAGTTGAACCGAGTGTGGCTACGCCCGGTCCTTGAGAAGGTTAAAACATCACTAACTTGACAAACTATCATTGTGGTTTTGATGCGTAGGTAAGAACGGTTCTTGCTCAGCCTGTAGCAGCCACGTAAAAATTGCAACAACAAAGTAGAGGACGTGTAACTTGTTTTTGCATGGCATGCTGTGATGTGATGTGGTCAAGACGTGATGAGATATAAGTTGTTGTATGAGATGATCATGTTTTGTTGAAGTTATCGACAACTAGCAGAAGCCTTATGGTTGTCTCTTTATTGCATAAGATGCAAGCGCCAAATAATTGCTTTACTTTATCGCTATGTGATAGCAATAGTTGCAAGAGCAATAGTTGGCGAGACGACCATGTGACGACACATTGATATAGATCAAGATGATGGAGATCATGGTGTCATGCCGATAACGATAGAGATCATGACGGTACTTTGGAGATGGAGATCAAAGGCGCAAGATGATCATGGCCATATCATGTCATATATTTTGATTGCATATGATGTTTATCTTTTATACATCTTATTTTGCTTAGTTCGGCGGTAGCTTTATAAGATGATCCCTTACTAAAATTTCAAGGTATAAGTGTTCTCCCTGACTATGCACCGTTGCGAAAGTTCTTCGTGCTGAGACACCACGTGATGATCGGGTGTGATAAGATCTACGTTCAAACACAACGGGTGCAAGACAGTTTTGTACACGCGGAATACTCAGGTTAAACTTGACGAGCCTAGCATATGCAGATATGGCCTCGAACACGGAGACCGAAGGTCGGCGTGAATCATATAGTAGATATGATCAACATAGTGATGTTCACCATTGAAAACTACTCCATCTCACATGATGATCGGACATGGTTTAGTTGATTTGGATCACGTGATCACTTAGATGATTAGAGGGATGTCTATCTAAGTGGGAGTTCTTAAGTAATATGATTAATTGAACTTTAATTTATCATGAACTTAGTCCTGATAGTATTTTGCAAATAATGTTGTAGATCAATAGCTCGCGTTGTTGCTTCCCTATGTTTTATATGTGTTCCTAGAGAAAACTAAGTTGAAAGATGATAGTAGCAATGATGCGGACTGGGTCCGTGATCTGAGGATTATCCTCACTGTTGCACAGAAGAATTATGTCCTTGATGCACCGCTAGGTGACAGACCTATTGCAGGAGCATATGCAGACGTTATGAACGTTTGACAAAGCTTGATATGATGACTACTTGATAGTTTAGTGCACCATGCTTTATGGCTTAAAACCGGGACTTCAAAATGTTTTGAATGCCACGGAGCATATAAGATGTTCCAAGAGTTGAAATTAGTATTTCAAACTCATGCCTAAGTCGAGAGGTATGAGACCTCTGACAAGTACTTTGCCTACAAGATGGAGGAGAATAGCTCAACCAGTGAGCATGTGCTCAGATTGTCTGAGTACTACAATCACTTGAATCAAGTGGGAGTTAATCTTCCAGATAAAATAGTGATTGACAGAGTTCTCTAGTCACCATCACCAAGTTACTAGAACTTCGTGATGAACTATAATATGCAAGGGATAGCGGAAACGATTTCCAAGCTCTTCGTGATGCTGAAATTGACAAAGGTAGAAATCAAGAAAAGCATTAAGCGTTGATGGTTGACAATACAACTAGTTTAAAGAAAAGGGAAAAGGGAAGAAGGGGAACTTCAAAAGAACGGCAAGCAAGTTGCTGCTCAAGTGAAGAAATCCAAGTCTGGACCTAAGCCTGAGACTAAGTGCTTCTACTGCAAAGGGACTAGTCACTGGAAGCGGAACTGCCCCAAATGCAAAACTGGGCGGACGCCGGGCAGGTGGCCGACCCAAACGGACAAAAAGCAGACAAATGCGCCGTTCGTTTGAGTCGGTCCGTTGGAGTTGCTCTTATGCCTGGCAAAACGTAATATCTGGATGTCGCCTGAGAAGTTGGAGAATTCTGCCCTTGCCTGGTCCATATGCGTTTAGTTCTTGTCCGGGGATAGTCGCCGTACTGGAGTACAATTAGGTAGATAAAACTCTAGACAACCATCACTTCCATGCAAAAGAAATACTATTAAAATAGTACCAGCCAGATGCATCAGCCCACCAGGCGTGTCAAACGGGACGCCTAGCACAGGCTAATCATGTTGCCTGGCTGGCCAGGGCGGGCTAATGGCATTAACAAGTTTTTAGGCCAGGCTATAATAAGATGATTTTTTTTTTGACGAAACTATAATGAGGACACCAACCAAATAAAATCCAGGCAGATCTCAGGCACCCTTCAGGCCAGGCAATCTTGCTTCAGGACATGATCCAAACATGCCCTTACTTCAAATAGTTCATACTCCCTCCGTCCTAAAATAACTGTCTCAACTTTGTACTAGCTCTAGTACAAAATTGTACTAAGCTTGAGACACTTATTTGGAATAGAGGAAGTATTTATTAATAAGCTCCTTGCACTGATCAAAGAAGACCAATGCCTGTAGCAGCTCAGAGGTGCTAACGAAAACAGCCTCTCAATTTTCAACATTGTTCCATCCGCTCTCTGCTGCAGGACTACAACTGAAATGTATCATTTCCAAGCAGTAACAAGGCAGTAACAAGAAAGAATCGCATGCGAAGAGTACCTGCTTGGAGAGCCCGTGGCAGCTGCCAAGCATGAACAAAGCGGGCAGCGACGTCTTTGTGCTGAACCAGCTCGTAGACCTCGCACCCCACGACCTTGCGAGCACGCACGTCGACGCCGAGCAGGAGCTCGTCGAGGAAGAAGTAGACCACGTCGACCTAGGCATGCCCGTGGCCTTGTAGCTGTCATCGTTGCAGATCTCCGTGAAGGTGGCCTCGCACTCCAGCGTCCACTCGGTGGAGTCTGGATAGTCGGCGAGCGTCCAGATGCTGATCTGTGCGCCCCCGTTGCGGCTGTTTCGGTTGCGGTACATGTCGACCAACTGCAGCTTGCCGGCGCTGACACCCACCGCCCACGCAGCAGTACTTCTGGAGCAGCCCCGAGGCTTCCCTGCACTTGCGCCTTGCCCTCCGAGAGCTTGACACGGGTGAGCACAGGCACGTCGACGAAGGGGTCGCAGGTGACGAGGCACGGGAGAGGTCGATCCACCAGAGCCTCCCGGACCAGGAGACGACACCGTTGGGGCTGTGCAGGCGGGCCGGAAGTGGGTAGCCAACGCTCTTGCTGACCCACTCCCCGTCCAGTGACGAGAAGCGCGCGAGGACGGTCCTGTCGCTGCCGAGGATGTGCTGGAGCTCGGCGCCCATGTGGTTCGTGCGCGGCGTTGGTGGTGGCGGCGGCGTGCCCCGGTAGTCGAGCCACGGGGGTACGGGCACGCAGGGTTTTATGGTGGCGTTCAGGTTCAAGGCACGGTCGAGTGGGGTGAAGAGTGAACCGGGTCGTGCTCAACTGGTGAGATGGCCAAACGGCACGCATCGTCGTTGGAACGTGCAAAGTGCACCGGGTGCCGATCGACTGTTGGCACCGCACGCGGGAGCACCGGAAGGACTGACGCTGCCGCAGGCATGTCCAAGGGTGGGAGAGACAGCCTTGGACTGCATTCAAACCGCGTCAAAACCGAGGAAATTGATTATTTATTATTAAGTTCGTTGGAATTTGATTATAACTACAAAGTTCATTTTTTCTTGACAAAATGTTAACCAGGGACTGGAGCGTGAGAGATGATTAGTGCTAGGGGAAAATGAAAACGATCCCACTTGTACACAGGTCGTATACAGATCGATTGCTACACACGGAACAGATACTGATCGATCACTCCATGAGAGAAAAAAATTATGGAGCAGGAAAGGAAAAAAATGTGTTACGATCCTTTCTTAGGTGCTAGATGTCGCGATCCTATTTTTCTGTAGGATTTGCTACGATCCTTTCTTAGGTGCAACGATTTTCATTATGTGTTTTTTTACTATTGACAATGGAGAGATTAGAAACAACGTAGAAGAATTGTGAGTGGCTAGCCAGATGTTCGCTGAACGTTAGAAACTGCTGGGGACCTGATTTGCCGGTGGCTGACGACCGGGGCACCAGATGATGAATTCGTCGCCTAGGGTTGAGGAGGCGGCGGCGCTGCCTGATGAGTTGCGACGGCTAGGTAGATGGAGGCTTGGAGCGGTGTAGATAGTTATGGGCCGATCACCATCCTTATATTTGTTTATATATACGATGTGTGTATGCAGGATCTTCTTCTTTTTTAATAGCACTATTCATCTCTCACAATCTAGTCCCTAGACATTTTTTGTCAAGAAGAAATCAACTTTGTAGTTATAATCAAAGTCCGACGAACTTAATAATAAATAGTCAATTTCCTCGTCAAAACCAGCGTGGCTTTCGGGTTCGTCGGCTAGCGGCTGCAGCAAACAAAGCTGTCAGACTGCAGAGACCAGACGCTGTCTGATTCGATCGCCAGCTCTTTTGGGTTGAAGTTCCCTCTGATGATACGGAACAGAGTGGAGCTGTGCCGTACTTTTTTTTCATCGAATTTAGGATTTATTCAACTTACTGTTTTTTTGAAGACCATCATGACTAGCTTTATTACGAATCAAAAGGAATTACATCGTCCACAAGTTTTGAGACAAGATGAGCCGGAGCCTCATCTGTCCAACTGCTCGACAACTTATTACAAAAACTATGACTAGCTACCACATGCGCTGCTTGATCACAAGATCGCATACAATGTTTAAATTTGACCTTCCCGATAAGTGAGGCCACATCCACGCACTCTGTAAAAATAGCTGCTGCTCCATCCCACCATCTGCTCTAACCCGTACAGTAATCTATAACTGTCAAGGAATCAGACTCTGCTTCCATTCAGGGGAATCCTAGTGAGTTTGCAAGCATCAAACCATCTCTCATGGCTAAGGCCTCCGCTGTAACAACATGAACTTACTGTTATGGGCATGGGCACGCACTATTTCGTGGCTTTGCCATCCATACATGAATGGACCGGTACACGTAGAATACACGGTAAGGCAAGTGTGTCGCCTGTAACGTCGCTGCGTGCGCAGCTACCTTGGTCGAGGCTATCCACATTTACATGCCTGCCCAGTGCACCACCTAATGACTATGAAGGTCATTAACTCTGTTTCTTTTTTAGGGTAAAGGTCATTAACTTGTGCACGGGCCAAACCTAGGGCGAGATACTACAACAGCTAACTATCTATGCTGAGTGTGTTGATGTGGCTCTAGCTTGGGAAGGTTGACTTTGTGCATTGTCGAACTTCAGCTTGGTGTGGGCAAGTTGCCAATTGGTATCTCAACCATCACAGGGAGAGTAGGGTCCTATGACTTTTTTACTGTTTTGACCCATTATCGAAAGTTTAGCATGATTTGTCCCTAGTTTGAAACTTTTTTGAGATCTGACCCATTTCAAGACGCCAGTAACCATGGCATTTTGGTTACATGGAAGACGCCATGGTCTCTTGCGTCTGGTCATGGCCCACTCTCTAATCAGTTTTTTGACAGACGCCATCAACCATGGCATTTAGGTCTGAAAGACTGAAGCGTTAACTGGAATGCACGCACGTATAAATCATATGGAGTGGCTTGCTCACTCGAGCATGCCATGCATGGCGTATGCACACACGCAAGCATCACTCTCATTAAGGGCTATCTAACACCTCATTGAGATCTATCTACTATAAACAGTTTATAGATATTTCTGCCTCTGATCTTACCAGATAAGATGAATGTGATTTTTAGTTTGCCTAAAATAATGATTCTCTAGTTTTTAGATGATATATTTGAATGCGTGATACATTTTTTCTTTTTCGTGGCTTTGCCTGAAGGAGATATGCCCTAGAGGCAATAATAAAGTTATTATTTATTTTCTTATTTCATGATAAATGTTTATTATTCATGCTAGAATTGTATTAACCGGAAACTTGATACATGTGTGAATACATAGACAAAACAATGTGTCCCTAGTATGCCTCTATTTGACTAGCTTATTCATCAAAGATGGTTATGTTTCCTAGCCATAGACATGTGTTGTCGTTTGATGAACGGAATCACATCATTAGGAGAATGATGTGATGGACAAGACCCATTCATTAGCTTATCATTGTGAACGTTACAGTTCTATTGATACTGCTTTCTTCATGACTTATACATGTTCCTCGGACTATGAGATTGTGCAACTTCCGAATATCCGGAGGAACACTTTGTGTGCAATCAAACGTCCCAACGTAAATGGGTAATTATAAAGATGCTCTACATTTATTTCCGAAGGTGTTTGTTGGGTTGGCATGAATCAAGATTAGGATTTGTCACTCCGTGTATCGGAGAGGTACCTCTGGGCCCTCTCGGTAATGCACATCACTATAAGCCTTGCAATCAATGTGACTAATGAGTTAGTTGCGGGATGATGCATTACGGAACGAATAAAGAGACTTGCCGGTAACGAGATTGAACTAGGTATTGAGATACCGACGATCGAATCTCGGGCAAGTAACATACCGATGACAAAGGGAACAACGTATGTTGTTATGCGGTTTGACCGATAAAGATCTTCGTAGAATATGTAGAAGCCAATATGAGCATCCAGGTTCCGCTATTGGTTATTGACCAGAGATGTGTCTCGGTCATGTCTACATAGTTCTCGAACCCGTAGGGTCCCCACGCTTAACGTTCGGTGACGATTTGTATTATGAGTTATGTGATTTGATGTACCGAAGGTAGTTCAGAGTCCCGAATGAGATCAGGAACATGACGGGGAGTCTCGAAATGGTCGAGACGTAAAGATCGATATATTGGACGACTATATTCGGACATCAGAAAGGTTCCGAATGACTCGGGTATTTTTCGGAGTACCGGAGAGTTACGGGAATTCGTATTGGGCCTTAATGGGCCATACGGGAAAGGAGAGAGAGGCCTCAAAAGGTGGCCGCACCCCTCCCCATGATCTGGTCCGAATTGGACTAGGGAGGGGGGGCGCCCCCTTTCTTCCTTCTCCTTTTTCCTTCCCTTTTTTCTATTACATTTGGGAAGAGGAATCCTACTAGGACTAGGGAGTCCTACTAGGACTCCACACTTCTGGCGCACCCTAGGGGCTGGCCGGCCTCCCCTCCTCCATCCTTTATATACGGGGGCAGGGGGGGCACCTCTATACACACAAGTTGATATGTTGATCTCTTCCAGCCGTGTGCGGTGCCCCCTCCACCATATTCCACCTCGGTCATATCGTAGCGGTGCTTAGGCGAAGCCCTGCGTCGGTAGCAACATCATCACCGTCATGACACCGTCATGCGGACGGAACTCTCCCGTGAAGCTCTGCTGGATCGGAGTTCGCGGGACGTCATCGAGCTGAACGTGTGCTGAACTTAGAGGTGTCGTGCGTTCAGTACTTGGATCGGTCGGATCGTGAAGACGTACGACTGTATCAACCGCGTTGTCATAACGCTTCCGCTTTCAGTCTATGAGGGTACGTGGACAACACTCTCCCCTCTCGTTGCTATGCATCACCATGATCCCGTGTGTGCGTAGAATTTTTTTTTAAATTACTACGTTCCCCAACATTGCCAGCCATACATGAATGCACCGGTACACGTAGAATACACGGTAAGGCAAGCGTGTCGCCTGTAACGTCGCTGCGTGCGCAGCTACCTTGGTCGAGGCGATCCACATTTACATGCCTGCCTAGTGCACCACCGAATGAATGTGAAGGTCATTAACTCTGTTTCTTTTTTAGGGTAAAGGTCATTAACTTGTGCACGTGCCAAACCTAGGGCTCGATACTACAACAGCTAACTATCTATGTGGAGTGTGTTGATGTGGCTCTCGCTACGACAATTGGGAAGGCTCACTTTGTGCATTATCGAACTTCAGCTTGGTTCAGGCAAGTTGACAATTGGTATCTCAACCATCACACAAAGAGTAGGGTCCTATCTGTGGTCAAAAATCTGAATTCTCGCATGAAAAATGAATGAGCACCCGTGTGTTTTCTTTAGCGAATGAAGGCTCGTATGTAATTCAAGGGTAAAATCGGGTCACATATTCCATATACAAGACAAAATGTCATGACGAACTCGTGTGTTTATCAGCATGTCATGCTTTGAGTAGAACAGAAGTGAGTTGTGGGCGATACAAGTCATACTGCTTACCAGCATGTCATGCTTTGGTTCGGCGGTATTGTTGGATGAAGCGGCCCGGACCGACATTACGCGTACGCTTACGCGAGACTGGTTCTACCGACGTGCTTTGCACACAGGTAGCTGGTGGGTGTCAGTTTCTCCAACTTTAGTTGAACCGAGTGTGGCTACGCCCGGTCCTTGAGAAGGTTAAAACATCACTAACTTGACAAACTATCATTGTGGTTTTGATGCGTAGGTAAGAACGGTTCTTGCTCAGCCTGTAGCAGCCACGTAAAAATTGCAACAACAAAGTAGAGGACGTGTAACTTGTTTTTGCATGGCATGCTGTGATGTGATGTGGTCAAGGCGTGATGAGATATAAGTTGTTGTATGAGATGATCATGTTTTGTTGAAGTTATCGACAACTAGCGAAGCCTTATGGTTGTCTCTTTATTGCATAAGATGCAAGCGCCAAATAATTGCTTTACTTTATCGCTATGTGATAGCAATAGTTGCAAGAGCAATAGTTGGCGAGACGACCATGTGACGACACATTGATATAGATCAAGATGATGGAGATCATGGTGTCATGCCGATAACGATAGAGATCATGACGGTACTTTGGAGATGGAGATCAAAGGCGCAAGATGATCATGGCCATATCATGTCATATATTTTGATTGCATATGATGTTTATCTTTTATACATCTTATTTTGCTTAGTTCGGCGGTAGCTTTATAAGATGATCCCTTACTAAAATTTCAAGGTATAAGTGTTCTCCCTGATTATGCACCGTTGCGAAAGTTCTTCGTGCTGAGACACCACGTGATGATCGGGTGTGATAAGATCTACGTTCAAACACAACGGGTGCAAGACAGTTTTGTACACGCGGAATACTTAGGTTAAACTTGACGAGCCTAGCATATGCAGATATGGCCTCGGAACACTGGAGACCGAAAGGTCGAGCATGAATCATATAGTAGATATGATCAACATAGTGATGTTCACCATTGAAAACTACTCCATCTCACGTGATGATCGGACATGGTTTAGTTGATTTGGATCACGTGATCACTTAGATGATTAGAGGGATGTCTATCTAAGTGGGAGTTCTTAAGTAATATGATTAATTGAACTTTAATTTATCATGAACTTAGTCCTGATAGTATTTTGCAAATAATGTTGTAGATCAATAGCTCGCGTTGTTGCTTCCCTATGTTTTATATGTGTTCCTAGAGAAAACTAAGTTGAAAGATGATAGTAGCAATGATGCGGACTGGGTCCGTGATCTGAGGATTATCCTCATTGCTGCACAGAAGAATTATGTCCTTGATGCACCGCTAGGTGACAGACCTATTGCAGGAGCATATGCGGGCGTTATGAGCGTTTGACAAAGCTTGATATGATGACTACTTGATAGTTTAGTGCACCATGCTTTATGGCTTAAAACCGGGACTTCAAAATGTTTTGAATGCCACGGAGCATATAAGATGTTCCAAGAGTTGAAATTAGTATTTCAAACTCATGCCTAAGTCGAGAGGTATGAGACCTCGACAAGTACTTTGCCTACAAGATGGAGGAGAATAGCTCAACCGGTGAGCATGTGCTCAGATTGTCGAGTACTACAATCACTTGAATCAAGTGGGAGTTAATCTTCCGGATAAAATAGTGATTGACAGAGTTCTCTAGTCACCATCACCAAGTTACTAGAACTTCGTGATGAACTATAATATGCAAGGGATAGCGGAAACGATTCCCAAGCTCTTCGTGATGCTGAAATTGACAAAGGTAGAAATCAAGAAAAGCATTAAGCGTTGATGGTTGACAATACCACTAGTTTAAAGAAAAGGGAAAAGGGAAGAAGGGGAACTTCAAAAGAACGGCAAGCAAGTTGCTGCTCAAGTGAAGAAATCCAAGTCTGGACCTAAGCCTGAGACTAAGTGCTTCTACTGCAAAGGGACTAGTCACTGGAAGCGGAACTGCCCCAAGTATTTGGCGGATAAGAAGGATGGCAAAGTGAACAAAGGTATATTTGATACACATGTTATTGATGTGTACTTTACTAGTGTTTATAGCAACCCCGCGGTATTTGATACTAGTTCAGTTGCTAAGAGTAGTAACTCGAAACGGGAGTTGCAGAATGAACAGAAACTAGTTAAGGGTGAAGTGACGATGTGTATTGGAAGCAGTTCCAAGATTGATATGATCATCATCGCACACTCCCTATACTTTCGGGATTAGTGTTGAACCTAAATAAATGTTATTTGGTGTTTGCGTTGAGCATGAATATGATTTGATCATGTTTATTGCAATACAGTTATTCATTTAAATTAGAGAATAATTGTTGTTCTATTTACATGAATAAAACCTTCTATGGTCATACACCCAATGAAAATGGTTTGTTGGATCCCGATTGTAGTGATACACATATTCATAATATTGAAGCCAAAAGATGCAAAGCTAATAATGATAGTGCAACTTATTTGTGGCACTGCCGTTTAGGTCATATTGGTTTAAAGCGCATGAAGAAACTCCATGGTGATGGGTTTTTGGAATCACTTGATTATGAATCAATTGATGCTTGCGAACCATGCCTCATGGGCAAGATGACTAAGACTCCATTCTCCGGAACAATGGAGCGAGTCATTGACTTGTTGGAAATAATACATACCGATGTATGCGGTCCAATGAGTGTTGAGGCTCACGGCGGGTATCATTGTTTTTCGACCTCCACAGATAATTTGAGCAGATATAGGTATATCTGCTTGATGAAACATAAGTCTGAAACATCTGAAAAGTTCAAAGAATTTCATAGTAAAGTAGAGAATCATCGTAACAAGAAAATAAAGTTTCTACGAACTGATCGGAGAGGCAAATATTTGAGTTACGAGTTTGGCCTTCAATTAAAACAATGTGGAATAGTTTCACAAAATCATGCCACCTGGAACACCACAGCATAATGGTGTGTCCGAACGTCATAATCGTACTTTATTGCATATAGTGCAATCTATGATGTTTCTTACCGATTTACCACTATCGTTTTGGGGTTATGCATTAGAGACAGCTGCATTCACGTTAAAAAAAGGGGCACCATCTAAATCTGTTGAGACGACACTGTATGAACTGTGGTTTGGCAAGAAACCAAAGTTGTCGTTTCTTAAAGTTTGGGGTTGTGATGCTTATGTGAAAAATTTTCATCAAGATAAGCTCAAACCCAAATCGGAGAAATGTGTCTTCATAGGATACCCAAAGGAGACAGTTGGGTACACCTTCTATCACAGATCCGAAGGAAGGACATTCATTGCTAAGAATGGATCCTTTCTAGAGAAGAAGGTTCTCTCGAAAGAAGTGAGTGGGAGGAAAGTAGAACTTGATGAGGTAACTGTACCTGCTCCCTTATTGGAAAGTAGTTTGTCACAGAAATCTGTTCCTGTGACTCCCACACCAATTAGTGAGGAAGCTAATGATGATGATCGTGTAACTTCAGATCAAATTACTATGGAACCTCGTAGGTCAACCAGAGTAAGATCTGCACCAGAGTGGTACGGTAATCCTGTTCTGGAGGTCAGGTTACTTGACCATGACAAACCTACGAACTATGAGGAAGCGATGATGAGCCCAGATTCCGCGAAATGGATTGAGGCCATGAAATCTGAGATGGGATCCATGTTTGAGAACAAAGTATGGATTTTGGTTGACTTGTCCGATGATCGAAAAGCCATAGAAAATAAATGGATCTTCAAGAGGAAGACGGACGCTGATAGTAGTGTTACTATCTACAAAGCTAGACTTGTCGAAAAAGGTTTTTGACAAAGTTCAAGGTGTTGACTACGATGAGATTTTCTCACTCGCATCGATGCTTAAAGTCTGTCCGAATCATGTTAGCAATTGCCGCATTTTATGAAATCTGGCAAATGGATAACAAAACTACAATCCTTAATGGATTTATTAAAAAAGAATTGTATATGATGCAACCAGAAAGTTTTGTCAATCCTAAAGGTGCTAACAAAATGTGCAAGCTCCAGCCATCCATCTATGGACTGGTGCAAGCATTTTGGAGTTGGAATATACACTTTGATGAGTTGATCAAAGCATATAGTTTCATACAGACTTGCAGTGAAGCCTGTATTTACAAGAAAGTGAGTGGGAGCACTACAACCTTTTTGATAAGTATATGTAAATGACATATTGTTGATCAGAAATGATGTAGAATTTTCTGGAAAGCATAATGGAGTATTTGAAAGGATTTTTTTCAAAGAAAGACCTCGGTGAAGCTGCTTACATATTGAGCATCAAGATCTATAGAGATAGATCAAGGCGCTTGATAAGATTTTCAATGAGTATGTACCTTGACAAGATTTTGAATTAGTTCAAAACGGAACAGTAAAAGAAAGAGTTCTTGCCTATTTTTCGAGGTGTGAAGTTGAGTAAGACTCAAAGCCTGACCACGGCAGAAGATAGAAAGAGAATGAAAGTCATTCCCTATGCCTCAGCCATAGGTTCTATAAAGTATGCCATGCTGTGTACCAGATCTATTGTATACACTACACTAAGTTTGGCAAGGAAGTACAATAGTGATCTAGGAGTAGATCACTAGACAGCGGTCAAAATTATCCTTAGTTGAATAAGGAAATATTTCTCGGTTATGGAGGTGATAAAGAGTTCGTCATAAAGAGTTACGTCGATGCAAGTCTTGCACTATTAGGAAAAGGGCTATAGATAGGATGGACACTAATGGCGCACTGTACATGTGGTGCGCCATTACTAAATACTAATGGCGCACCATGTGTCGGTGCGCCATTAGTGTGCAAATACTAATGGCGCACCACATCCCATGGTGCGCCATTAATAAAAAAATTAATTTTTTCAAAATTACTAATGGCGCACCGTGGGTGCGGTGCGCCATTAGTAGTTGACATAGTAATGGCGCACCACATCCGCCATGTGCCATTAGTAGTTTTGAAAAAATAGTAAAAAAAAATTTGTTACTAATGGCGCACCATGTCTCGGTGCGCTATTACTAGTTTTAACTAGTAATGGCGCACCACCCCACGGTGCGCCATTACTAACTTGCCCCAACACCGAATGCACCCCCCCCGAACGCCTTTTCAATTTAAAAAAAATAAAAGGAAATGATGGAAATGTCGAAAAAATAAAAGAAAATAAGTTTCCCATGTGATATGTGGTCTAGTTGTTGGGAAAATTTACAAATATGAATTTCGACTTTATTTGCAAAATCTCTCTGGAAATTTGTAAAATGGGCATAACTTTTGCATACGAACTCGGATGAAAAAGTTTTTTATATGAAAAATCATCTACTCGAAAAGTTACATCCAAATTTAACAGGGGCTTTCAAGATCCCCAAAAACCTACCAGAAAAAAGTTACGGGGCTTTCAAGATCTAGAGGCAAAATAATTCAAAAAATTTCAAACTTACTAGTGGCGCACCGTGGATGTGGTGCGCCACTAGTAACAGAAAAAAAAATTGGTTTTGAATTTTTTTTGAATTTTTTTTCAAAAAATGATACGTAATATGACCGGGAAGTTTGAAATATTTTTCAAAATTTCATCACAGTCATGAAACATGAACAAAGTCCTAGACATCAACAAGGTATAATAGGATTGATATGCTAGATATATCAACAAGTGCTCGTGAAGTGAGTATTCTTTGGTGTTGGATAGAACTCGAAGTTAAGCCTGCTTGGGCTGGAGTAGTGTGAGGATGGGTGACCTTTTGGGAAGTTTGACCACGGAGTGCGATTTGACCAGAGATTAAGCATATTGACCCGAGATTAAGCCATAGTGAACTGAGATTAAGAAAAAAACGAAAAAAAATTGAAAAAAAAATTAAATTTTTTTTTGAAAAAATATTGTTACTAATGGCGCACTTCTATGTGGTGCGCCATTAGTAACAGATACTAATGGCGCACCGTGGGCTATTCTAATGGCGCACCACAGGTGCGCCATTAGTAAAAAATACTAGTGGCGTGGTACTAATGGCACACCGGTAGTGCGCCATTAGTAGGCAAAACCGGTGCACCATTTGTAGGCCTTTTTCTAGTAGTGTTGACACCGATCTAGATGACTCTCAGTCTCGATCTAGATACATATTGAAATTGGGAGCTATTAGCTAGAGTAGCTCCGTACAGAGCATTGTAGACATATAAATTTGCAAAATACTTACGGATCTGAATGTGACAGACCCGTTGACTAAAATTATCTCACAAGCAAAACATGATCACACCTTAGTACTCTTTGGGTGTTAATCACATAGCGATGTGAACTAGATTACTGACTCTAGTAAACCCTTTGGGTGTTGGTCACATGTCTATGTGAACTATGAGTGTTAACCACATAAAGATGTGAACTATTGATGTTAAATCACATGGCGATGTGAACTAGATTATTAACTCTAGTGCAAGTGGGAGACTGAAGGAAATATGCCCTAGAGGCAATAATAAGGTTATTATTTAATTCCTTATTTCATGATAAATGTTTATTATTCATGCTAGAATTGTATTAACCGGAAACTTGATACATGTGTGAATACATAGACAAAACAATGTGTCCCTAGTATGCCTCTACTTGACTAGCTTATTCATCAAAGATGGTTATGTTTCCTAGCCATAGACATGTGTTGTCGTTTGATGAACGGGATCACATCATTAGGAGACTGATGTGATGGACAAGACCCATTCATTAGCTTATCATTGTGATCGTTACAGTTTTATTGCTACTGCTTTCTTCATGACTTATACATGTTCCTCGGACTATGAGATTGTGCAACTTCTGAATATCTGGAGGAACACTTTCTATGCAATCAAACGTCCCAACGTAAATGGGTGATTATAAATATGCTCTACAGGTATTTCCGAAGGTGTTTGTTGGGTTGGCATGAATCAAGATTAGGATTTGTCACTCCGTGTATCGAAGAGGTACCTCTGGGCCCTCTCGGTAATGCACATCACTATAAGCCTTGCAAGCAATGTGACTAATGAGTTAGTTGCGGGATGATGCATTACGGAACGAGTAAAGAGACTTGCCGGTAACGAGATTAAACTAGGTATTAAGATACCAACGATCGAATCTCTGGCAAGTAACATACCGATGACAAAGGGAACAACATATGTTGTTATGCGGTTTGACCGATAAAGATCTTCGTAGAATATGTAGGAGCCAATATGAGCATCCAGGTTCCGCTATTGGTTATTGACCGGAGATGTGTCTCGGTCATGTCTACATAGTTCTCGAACCCGTAGGGTCCCCACGCTTAACGTTCGGTGACGATTTGTATTATGAGTTATGTGATTTGATGTACCAAAGGTAGTTCAGAGTCCCGAATGAGATCAGGGACATGACGGGGAGTCTCGAAATGGTCGAGATTTAAAGATTGATATATTGGATGACTATATTCAGACATCGGAAAGGTTCCGAGTGATTCGGGTATTTTTCGGAGTCCCGGAGAGTTACGGGAATTCGTATTGGGCCTTAATGGGCCATACAGGAAAGGAGAAAGAGGCCTCAAAAGGTGGCCACACCCCTCCCCATGATCTGGTCCGAATTGGACTAGGGAGGGGGGGTGCCCCTTCCTTCCTTCTCCTTTTCCCTTCCCTTTTTCCTATTCCATGTGGGAAGAGGAATCCTACTAGGACTAGGGAGTCCTAGTAGGACTCCACACTTCTGGTGCGCCCTAGGGGCTGGCCGGCCTCCCCTCCTCCATCCTTTATATACGGAGGCAGGGGGGCACCTCTATACAGACAAGTTGATCTGTTGATCTCTTCCAGCCGTGTGCGGTGCCCCCCTCCACCATATTCCACCTCGGTCATATCGTAGCGGTGCTTAGGCGAAGCCCTGCGTCGGTAGCAACATCATCACCGTCATCACACCGTCATGCTGACGGAACTCTCCCATGAAGCTCTGCTGGATCGGAGTTCGCGGGACGTCATCGAGCTGAACGTGTGCTGAACTCAGAGGTGTCGTGCGTTCGGTACTTGGATCGGTCGGATCGTGAAGACGTACGACTACATCAACCGCGTTGTCATAACGCTTCCGCTTTCAGTCTACGAGGGTACGTGGACAACACTCTCCCCTCTCGTTGCTATGCATCACCATGATCCTGTGGGTGCGTAGAATTTTTTTGAAATTACTACATTCCCCAACATTGCCAGCCATACATGAATGGACCGGTACACGTAGAATACACGGTAAGGCAAGCGTGTCGCCTGTAACGTTGTTGCGTGCGCAGCTACCTTGGTCGAGGCGATCCACATTTACATGCCTGCCCAGTGCACCACCGAATGAATGTGAAGGTCATTAAGTCTGTTTCTTTTTTAGGGTAAAGGTCATTAACTTGTGCACCGGCCAAACCTAGGGCGCGATACTACAACAGCTAACTATCTATGTGGAGTGTGTTGATGTGGCTCTCGCTACGACAATTGGGAAGGTTCACTTTGTGCATTGTCGAACTTCAGCTTGGTTCAGGCAAGTTGAAAATTGGTATCTCAACCATCACACAAAGAGTAGGGTCCTATGCGCGGGTCAAAATCTGAATTCTCGCATGAAAAATGAATGAGCACCCGTGTGTTTTTCTTTAGCGAATGAAGGCTCGTATGTAATTTAAGGGTAAAATGCGGGGTCACATATTCCATATACAAAAAAAATGTCATGATGAACTCGTGTGTTTATCTTTTTTTTTGAAATGTCGATGTTCACATCACATATGACAACTTGCAAGTTCCCACACCAAAAACATGTTTAAAATTTATATGAAAATACAAGTTTTGCAGTAGCCATGACGGACAGATGTATAACTCCAACTGGTCAAGGGTATCAATGACAGTGAGGGTCCATGGCATGACCTAGTCATCACGGACGACGAGGCTGGCTCGTGGGTTCAACAGCGAGGGCGGAAGAGAAGTTGTTGAAGATGGTGTGACAAGGCAAGATATGCAGGGACTTGTGAGGAGCAAGATGCACAAAGACATTGGCGATGCGAGTGAGAAGTCGGTCATACCCGCGATATCAAAGGTTGTCAACAGTGTCCATGGAATGTTTCCCGAGATGACCCACGACGGCGATGCTGCGGACACGATCTCGGTTTTCGCTGGTTTTCTCAGTGTGTGCTTTTGTGTGTGTGTGTGTGTGTGTGTGTGTGTGTGTGTGTGTGTGTGTTTGTGTGGTGGCGGCAGTGAACTCGGGAATAGTGGTGGCACCCCCTATTGGATGATGGTATTAAGAGTTTAAGGCGGAGAGTAAATTTAAATGAGTGACTGGCAGGGCGAGCGAAATGAAATGGATCGCCAACAATTTGTTGTGCATGTATATGATAATGGGGCGGAAGGGCCCTGCCGCACGACACTACCTTTGAAGTGTGTGAAGCCCACCAGGTTTGGATTCGTGACAGTGGGATGACATGGCTGAGCACACACTACTGCAGGAATGCGTAGCAGTGGCAGGCGGTGTCGGTACTAAAACAAGTGGATCTATGGTAGGGGGTCCGGAGCTGTGGGTCTAGGAGCAATGGTAATAGGAAAATATGGGAGACGATGTTTACCCATGTTCGGGCCCTCTTGAAGACGTAAAATCCTACGTCTGCTTTGATTGTATTGATGTGATGGAGTACAGAGTACAAGATGATCTACCCCGAGATCAGATGGTTGTGTTCTAAACCATAAGGCTTGTCCTTCTTCCTGTAAAGACTAAACCACTCGGGTTATATATGCACGAGGGGTGCCTAGGTTACACATATGGTTGGTTGCCAACTAGGAATAAACACACCGACTACTAGAACTTTCCTTGAAGTACATGTCAAGTCTTCGGAAGTTTTCATCTTACTCACGTCAAGGATCACAGCTTCGGTAGTCCTCCCTCCAATGGTTGGCGGGTCATCAACCCGACCCATGGACGATGGGCCGTATAGGTTAATCCCCCCTTAGTCCAGGACGCCCTCAGTAGCCCCTGAACTGGTCTTCAAAGCCCAGGACTACAACTCCCTCCTCGGAATGACTTCTTTTGTTGATGTCTTCGGCTTGGCAGGCGCTTCCTTCTTTGTCAATGCATATTTCCATCTAAAGTCCTTTATTACCTGATAATTCTCGGACTTTCTTCTACATATGAAATCCTTTATTAGCTCAACCTCAGCAAGGAAATAGCAAGGTTTATTTTTATTTTTACAAAGGGCTACCTCCGTGTCCGAGGTCCTGAGTTAACTTAGGCTCAAAGACTTGCCACACAGGCATGACCAGTGAGAGAATTTAAACCCGAAAACTTTATCGAACCGTCACCACCTATTGTGGGATTGAATCAGTTATCACGAATCGTATCATTGCCTGAGGCCGCCTCTTATTGGCGTGTCCTATCAATACGGAGACCGTGTCCCGATTTTCAAGGGATATCAAAAGAACTGGCTGTTAGAAATATTTCTTTATTAGAAGTAATTATGGGGAAAGCTGGGAAAGAGGTGGCTTATTTTTTAAGCCACCAAAAGAACTGGCCGTTAGAAATATTTCTTTCTTAGAAGGAATTTTTCCTTCCTTTTTCTTTTTTTTATTTCTTCTTATGGTTACTCTACTATTAGAATTTTTTTCTTCCTTGTATTCAATTTCATTGCCACTTTTAAATTTTTTTTGTGCATTTCTTCTTTTAGGCAACACCACTCTGATGATTTGTTTTTCATCGGAAGGGACTTGATCTTCTATGTTTCCGACTTTTTTCATTTGCTTTATAGGTAACATCACTCTTCGAATTATTCCTTTGTTATGTTAAAAATTATGTATTTTTTGTATCTTTGTTCATTTCTAATCCACATTATAGTTTCTCCATATTTTATGTTTGTTTGGTTTTTCTTGTAGGGTACATAATTTACCCTTACATTGTTCAATAATCTGAATGGATTCATTTTAGCATTTTATTTTTCATGCTTTATTTTGATTTGTATCGATTTTTTTTATTGGCCAGAAGCCCTTACATAGTTAACCATCTTGCACTTACTACCAAAAATTGGCTATAAAATAATCTCGGCATAATTCAAATTGGTATTATAAACCAAGTGCTAGTTGTGCGGACATATCACTAATTAGCAGTTTACAGTATGAGTGGTTACCTCAGATTACAAATGTATTACTAATTCGTAGTTTACAGTATGATATAGCTTTGCTGTAGTGGATTTTAAAGGTCATCTTCTCTTCCAATGTTGTTACACTGTTAGAATTTGGGGAATGATCAAAACATGGCTTGGTTTACATGATGTCCATCCTACAGATTGGGGAGGCATGGTTTCCGTCAAGGAGTGGTGGCGCTACATTGCTTCCAGGAGGTCACAATCTCGAAGGGCGCTTCTTTCCCTTATGCTTCTTATCTCTTGGGAAATATGGAACGAGCGAAATGCACTTGTGTTCCGCAACACGGCGATTCCGGTCGGGGTGCTTGTGACTCGCGTAAAAGTGAAAACTTCGTTGTGGTGCCTTGCTGGGGCGAAATATTTGTATAATATAGTGCCGCGAGAGTGATGCTTGTAACCTGGCCTTTGGCCAAGACTCTTAAATCTTCTTCTTATGGCAAGCCTTTTGCCTTGTTTCAAAAAAAAGTTATGTTACTTTTTCATAGGACTTCATTTTTTCCTTCATATTAATTTGATTCCCTTTAGACGTGATATGCATTTGTTTTTCTTTGTTCATTTCTTCATGGAATTTCTTTTCTTTTCTTCGTCGGTGTTCAGTTCTCCCTGTTGGTTGCATAGTTTATCCTCGGTTACTTCCACAATTTGAAGATATATATTTTTCATTCTCGAAATATATAGGTATTTTAGTTTTCATGCATTACTTTGATTGCAATGATTTATTTTTGTTTATGGTTCAGAATCACTTACCTATATATTTCGAGAATGAAAACTAAAATACCTATATATTTTGAGAATGACTTGAGACTACCAAACATGATATGCAATGGTTAATTCATCGCATGCAATGCTATTAACTGGCAAAAAAACATTAAGTTCTCTCATTTTCCCCTCCGCCTTGGTCGCGATGCGCAACCTAAGATGACTTATACACCTAGACGGAAGGAGTAGTATGCCTCTTTACATCAAATAGATAAGAGCTGAACTTCATTTGTTGCACTGGTATACTAGTCATTTGGAGTAGTGCATGCAGCTGTCAGAGCAATTTTTGCCATCTTTTGTGAATATGAATCAAAAAAAGTCTGACGATCACCACACGTTAATGATGATCTATCTTTTTTTTTTTGTGGCTTGAAAAATGTATTACTCAAGTAGTAGCAGACCTACAGTCTGAAAAACAAAGATCAATTACCTGTGACAGACCAGAGTTTAACCAAACGACAGTTCTACCTTCTCTATTGGCAAATTTAGCCAAGTAGTCACTAACAATGTTCTGACTACGAAAAACATGTGTGACACAAGTAGTATGAAGACTCCTCAAGTGCTTGATCTCGCGGACCAACGAGGCGAAGATTCATCTATGTGCACTTTCATCATTGATCATGTTCACTGCTGCAACTGAATCCATCTCCATATGTATAGGCAGATTAGTTCGCTGAATGGCAATAGATAAATCTTCCATGCACGCGGATAGTTCCGGTTCCAGGGCACTCGTGCATGAAAAAAGTTGTCTACATGATGAGAAATTATGTTGCCAGTGCTGTCTCGGAGGACCATACCAGCACCAGCGCGGCCATCTGTCGTCCATGTACCATCAGTGTTTAATTTAGTCCAGCCTCCCTTGGCAAAGACCTATCGATCATGTAACAGACAAAATGGATTGGGTTTAAAGAAGATCGTAGGAACAAGTTGCAGTAGTAACTACCTACAAACCCTCCGAATTAGGCACAAAAGTGTTCTCAACAGTACTTAAATGATCAAGAATCTAACTGATCAAGAGTATCTTGGTTGAGTCAATTGACTTGTTCGTCTGCAAGTACAAACTGTATTCCCTCCATCCCATAATATAAAAAAACGCTCTTATATTATGGGACGGAGGAAGTACATCGTAATCAGCCAATCACTTATCACAAATCTAAACAGATCGATGTACGGACTGCATTGAATCTTTGAGCGCGTTCGTCTACAAACCGATACTATAGTATATCGTAAGGGGAGTGCTTCGGTACAACCCCCCCAAACGTATAGTAGATAGTATGGTAATTTCACATTAGGTATAGGAATACCCACCCGACGCCGTACGTCCGCGCGCGACGGCATACGCCCGCCCGCGTATGCCGCACCCGTCGCTGTACGTACGCCCGCCCGCGTATGCCGCACCCGTCGCTGTACGCACGCCCGCCCGCGTACCCGCACCCGTCGCCGTACGTCGCCGTCGTACGCCCGCACGTCTCGACGTTGGCGTCGACACTTGTTCGAGGAAAAAACTGAACCCTAACGCATCCACGCCGTCTCCACGTCGGCCCCCGTCTGCGTTAAGTCGCCGCCGCCCGGGTCGCCGCCGAAAGAGGCCGCCGCGCGTGCCCCGGCGCCGTTACGGCTGCCGCCGCGCCTGCCCAGGCTCCGTTGCCGCTGCCGCCGCGTTCCATTCCCGTCGCCCAGATGGCCGCCCACCCACGATCTACGTCGCCGCCTCCCTCCGCGCAGTACGCCGGCTACGACCAGCCGTCGTCCTCACGCCGTCGACACCTTCCTCCGCCGGCCAGCAACGTCAGGCCGTCGTCGCAAGAAATGGATCCGGCTGAAATCCTGGCCGCCGTGCAAGAGGTTGGTTAGAGACAACATTGTGCTTGATGAAATAATTGTTTTAGGGATGATGTTACACGGTGTTTGATTGATCGTATAAATTTTTTTTAACTATGTATAGTTAGAGGAGGAGGGCGATTGTGATGGCAATGATTACGACGAGGACAACGAAACCTCGTCACTGAATATGAATGAACCTGCTGAGGAGAACTACATGAGTTTGGATGAATCTTATAGTGGCAATGTAAGTGTGATGAAGATTGATAAAAACAATAATTATGGTAGACCGCATGGAAATTTTCATAATTTTTTGCATCATGCAGCGACATCGCGATGATGATGATGATATGGATATAGATGATTCATTTGCCCAAAGTGCACTCCGGGTATGTCATAAATAAAATCAGAGAAGAAATGACATAATAACCATATTAGCGCTTACATGTTTTTTTTTGTAATGCGCGCAGATGAACGAGGACGGGGACTTTCTGAGGAATATTGTGGACGATGAAAGTGACAAATCGCATGTTGATCCATCTCATGATGATAGCTCCAGCAAAGTAAGTTTTCAAACTTACAGAACTGCATTATTACATATTAAAATAATAACTGACTGACATAAATGGTTTAATGCATTAATTTACAGGGAGATATAGATGGTACAAGTGGGAACGATGAGTATGTTGGTGATGATCTGTTTAATTTTGACATCGGATTTGATGAATATCAGCAAGAATCATTGGACATGCATTGGAAGGTCATGAGGAAGACGTTCAAGTCACTAGGAGAGGCTTACATTTTCTATAACCAGTATGCTTACGGCGTGGTTTCAACGTGAAAGGACTCACTGAAATATTCGAAAGGTCCTGAGGAAACTAAGCGCTTGAGAAAGTATCGGTGTGCGAGAGCTGGGAAACGACAGGCAAAACTTTGTACAATGGAAGGAAGGACCCCAGACTGAGAGGGAGACTCGTTGCTTCTGCGATGCGCATATAACTTTGAAACTTGATAAAGAGCGTGGCGTTTGGTATGTCAGCAGTTTCAATGATGATCACAGTCACGTTCTAGCTAGACCGGATGAAGTCACGTTTCTTGGTCTCATAATCAGATAAAAGAATATCGAAAGCTGAGATCTTAACCATGGCAGGTGCTGGAATCAGGAAACATATGATTTATGATCAACTGGTCAGTAGAGTACGGGTCATATGCAAAGGCTGGTTTTGGGAGGAAGAAGCTTTATAACATGTGTTTTAGAGAAAAAATGAAATTGCTTGCACAAGGTGATGCAGACACTGCCATTGGGATCATGATGACCAGAAAAGAGAGAGATCCAGATTTCTTCTTTGAGCACACAGTCGATGATGAAGGAAGGCTGAAAAACATATTCTGGTGTGATCCTCAATCACGTCGAGACTATGTTGACTACGGTGATGTGACAGTCTTCGACAGCACATACAGGATGAATAGGTATGGCATGCCATTTATACCTTTTGTCGGTCTGAACAACCACCGTTGCACCACGGTATTCGGTTGTGCTCTTGTGTATGACGAGACGGAGGATACATATGTCTGGCTGCTTCAGACATTTTTGAAGGCTCATTGTCAGAAGAGGCCCAGGTCAGTAATTACTAATGGAGATGCAACTATGATTAAGGCCATAAGAAAGGTACTTTCAGAGGTTTGGCATCGTCTTTGCTCGTGGCATATTGAGAAGAACATGCAGAAACACCTTCATCATAAGTCTCTAAAGGAGTTCAGGTCTCTACTTTATTATGCCACTTCAAAGAAGGTATTTGAGGAGAGATGGGCAGCGTTTTGCGCCAAATGGCAATCGGAGAAAACAAAAACATGGTTACGTAGGATGTACAAGAAGAAAAGGCTTTGGGCTGCATCATATCTGTCGGTGGGTTTTCTTAGGTATGCGAAGTAACCAGCTAAGTGAGAGTCTGAATTCATGCCTTCACTTGCATCTAGACTCGGTATGACTATTGTTGATATGATTGTGCACTATGAGAACTGCATAGTTCGTCTTCGTGAAACGAGGCGCATGCGATTACACAAACTCACAGACAGTTCGATTACCAGTATTGGACGAGTGTAAAGATATTGAGAAATCAGCTGCCCGTGAGTTCACTGCGGCAAACTTTTATATCTTGGAGGAAGATATGAAGAAGGCACGGGAGCTTGAGGTCCTTGAGAGACTGAGAGGAGCAGACACTCACAGATTCATATTGACATGGAAGGAAAATAGGGATATCAGATTCACTGTGGAGTACACCCCAGGTAACTCCGAAGAAACTGTGAGGTGCAGTTGCAGAAGCATGTATCGCAAAGGACTTCCTTGCAAACATATTCTTCATGTTCTGATTCAGCTACGCTTACGTGAGATACCTAAGTGTTTAGTGCTGTGGAGGTTGAGCCAAGTTGCAAGGGGTGGACTTCCCGTGAAGCGCACTAGCGATCTGTTTGCGTGGGGATGGGCAGGTGCAGGTGACAGAGCTAGGTACAGTGAGTTGACCATCTTATCTGCTGAAGCAACTCATAAAGCATGTCATAAACCATTTTTATTCGACAAGTTGAAGGCGGCTCTGAGGGACATAATAGATAATGATTACACTGAGGAGGATGAGCCTGGTGCGGGGGTACAGTTTGTGAACGACGATGCATTTGAGCCTAATCAAGATCATGGTCTTGTTCATGATCCCGCTAAAGTTAACACCAAAGGCGCACCAAAACAGAATGTTAAAGGCCGCGGTAAGGATGGTCCTGATTTCACTAAAAACGGGCGACCTAAGGCTTTTGATGAGAAAAGCAAACGTCAATGTGGACAGTGCGGTCTTACGGGTCATTATAAGTCCACGTGCCCTCAAAATCCTAAGTACGATATTCTTATGTTATTGTAAATCTTATTGTTCAACCCAAATTTATTTGTTTATTATGAATTAACACATATCTTATTGTTATGTAGGAACTTTGTTTGAATTGTGGAGTATGGAAGATTGCTATGGATTGATATGGAAGATTGCTTCACCCTTTCATTGGAGACAGTTATTGATGTTCTACATATGTGATCTCTAATAATTGTTGAAATATGTTATATGAACTTATTTTACTTTGTTGATGTCAGACTATTTGCTACGATATACCGACATAAGTAGTAGTTTTGATGAAAGACTATGTAATGCAACAAGGAGTTTTTACTTTGTGTTTATTCATGTGCTCATTTTGCACAGAACTGCCGTCGCTGCTGTTTACTATTATTTTGTGATTTGCTGTATTCATGTGCTCATTTTGCACAGAACTGCCGTCGCTGCTGTTTACTGTTATTTTGTGCTTTGCTGTACGGTCGCCGTCGCTTACAACCCCGTCGGTTTTATTATTTTTTTTAAAAAAATACTGACAAGTGCGCCGGCGGCACTGTCCCACAGGCAGCGTCGGGCTGCTGGCGGCAGTACGAAGTAATAAGCTGGTTCGACAACTCATGTGCCGCCGGGTATATAAGCCGGTCGTCGCGTCCTCCGTCGGGCGAGGTGGGACTAAACATTTCCCGTCGCCCCGCGTCGAACTTGGGCCGTCGTCCCGCCGCTTCTAATTGGGCCGTCGTCCCGACGCTTCTAATTGGGTCGTCGTCCCGCCGCCTGTTATTTGGCCGGCCCACGTGGTCACGCGCGTCGCTACAGTCACGGTGGCTGCGGGCAGGTTTTTAGTCCCACCTCACCCGACGGAGGGCGCGACGACTGGCTTATATACCCGGCGGCACATGAGCTGTCGAACGTCTTTGATTTATCTGCTATGCCACCCGTCGTCCGACGCTGCCCTGTTGGACAGTGCCGTCGGTCCTGTCTGACCTTAGACTAGCCGGCGCACTTGTCGGGAATTTTTTTTTTAGGATGGACAACTAAGAACGTCGTTGTTATAAGCGACGTCGTCTGTGCTCACGTCGGTCGGTGTTACACGCATAAAAAATACATGTGCATTTTTATTAACGTTCAGCAGTACAAGAAAACATGGACTGATGTATTCAAAATAGTACTGTCATCTTCGACACAAGATATCAAAGTCGAAATAAATGTAAACATTATTTGAGCCTACAAAATTTTCTAGTACAAAAATTTAGCCACATTTATTTCTTCTTTGCAAGCCGGGTAACTTTGTCCTTCACATCGTTGAGCGTATTTCCCTCCGCAAAAATAAGCTGCGCAATCATTAAGTCCCTCGATTTATCAATTGACCCTGTTAGAACTTCATATTAGTACAATTTAAATAGTATTACATTATGAATTTAATTTAATAGAAGCATTTGAAATAAAACCAGACCTGAGAAAAATGGCTTGTCCATTTTTCACCGTTCCAATACTGAAAGCACCGAAGAACAAATAATCCACATGAATTGCTGGTCCATACAAACAATGGTTCATAAGTTCGCATTTCATGTAAGATATTCCAACAATATAAAAGTATTTACTCACCCATCTTCTTGTTGTGGCATTTCATACGTTTTGATAGGCCATTTAGACACATCCGGATAATTCACAGCACCGCTAGCATTCGCATCACGTATGTCATATCCAATTTGTTTTCTCTGTTCATATAGATGATAGCACGAAAAGAATTTAACATAGTTCAGTTACTAAATGATAGTTTCAATATGCTCATGTAAATTTATGTCGTACCAGCTCCTCAACTTTTTCTCTAATTTCTTTGTCAAGTTCGGGTCCCATCAAAGAATCAAGAACCTGAAACTCTTCCTTGGGGCGATGCATGACAACCGAAACCCAGTGGGTATTTCCCTTATTAGGAGGAATATAAAGCTGCATCACAACGAAAATATGATGCAATCAACACATACCCTCTTATTATTATTTCTATCCCATACATGCATACATTAAGGCAGTTACAATTACCTTATCTTTTTTGAAATACTCATCGGTGCATCTATTCACAGGTCCATTCTTCTTCGCCACAACTTCGTTCTCGTTTCTCCCTGGCTCGGTGTCCGATCTAATTTCAAGTAACCAGTTGACCAGATAGGTCGGCATTATATGACGATCGTCACCAACAACTCCCAACAGATCTGACGAATAAGCATTGATAACCTGAAAATAATTTATATGATGTATAACAAGATATTCCAATTTGCATTGAAAGGTAATATAAAGCACAACAATAACTTACATCACGGTTAGCCATTGATGGTCAAGAATTGTACAAGCCCTCTCTGCACTGAGACCATCGCGCATGGCATCATTGAATATTTCCTTCTTTCTATGTTTTGCTGACCGCTCATAAGCACGAATAAACTTAACACTAGCTTTAATCACATCGTATTCATCTTGAAAGACTTCTTTCTCGAATAGTTCTGCAATTCATGACGGTGATATGTTAAGAAGTCAATGATAAGTACAAGGTTCAGCTAGAAAACAACATGATAAAACTTACTTGCTTTTGCTGTACGTTTTGCACGCTTTGTAGGTATAATAGGAATGTAAGGAGACTTCACATGGTTTGATAGCCTCCGCTTCCGTTTCCCTACACCCTCCTTTTGTACCTCACCTACTCCAATACAATCTACGGATCCACGTGATGCGATTTCATCTGTTCCTAAAGATGTAACGGATTTCTCGTCAGATACCTCCGGAACTTCGATAGGATCTTCTTTATCACCCTTGAAACTATCCCAATATTCAGGTGTGCAATACTAAGGTCTCTTCTCTTCAGAATCATTAATATCATCTTCATCATCCTCTTGCACATTCTTTTTTCCTGGTGTTCTGAAATTGTCCTCATCAGGATTATATACAAATTCTTTACGAGGTTTCCCATCATAGTTTCTACTTTCACTATTTTCACCATACCCATTCTCTTCTTCTTTTTCAATATCACCGGCTTTGTAGAATACAGCACTTTTGTTCATTTTCTCTATGACCCTCTGTGATTAAAAATTAGTTGTAATTACTTATGTGACACATCAAAAAAACATAGTGAACGGCAAAATCAGAACACTTGTACCTGTGCGCATAGCTCCGGCATATGAAGCATATCCTTACGAATGTGCTTCAGCTCAGTCAAAATCCGATCCATCATAGTGTTCTGTGTAGCTGAAGCCTCAGATGTACTGACTCCTGTTCTCCTTCCAGTAATGTTAGACTTTCTCGTACTGGATCTCTTGTTCTTTTCAGCCTGTTCCATTCTAATTTTGTTTAAGCGGTACTCTTCAGTAATGGTGTCATCGATCTACAACATAAAGAATCATACAGTCATATTTAATTAATAATAAATTTCAGACTTTAAATGGACAAATATGTATGTAACCTATTACCATTCCAACACCACGACCATATTGAAAGTCGTACTTGTCTCTTTTCTCCGCTGCCGCTTCTGTCCAATTCCTCATCAAGGGGCTCAACAGCGCTAAATGATCATACTGTGGACCGGTGTTTGGCTGCACCTTCTCCCAATATAGATACTGCAAAACAAACAAAGAACCATTTAGCATGTGGTACAGTATTACTATATAAAACAACTATTCAATTTAAAAAACAAATCATACCTGCAGAAGTGCAAGGTTGCCACGTGGCCATTCCCTAACACGACCGGGTTGCAAGACCATACCAATCTCCGACAAACAAAACCGCAAAGTGAATGCATTCCAGTTGAACTTTTTATCTGCGACATCTTGCACTAGTGCATAATAATTCTTGGAATGTACTCATCGACACTGGTGCAATTATAGTCCCTAACAGGACGAGAAGCGCCATCGAACAAATTCATCGTCCGCGTTTTATTTCTCACAATCTTCTCAATAAGATCATCAATCAATATTTTACCATTCTTCTTGTTAACAAAACTAGCTGGAATTTTTTTAATTGCTTTGCCTTGGTCCATACTCACAAAACTAGAAACGTCAACTCCTTCATTCTTCAAACCAAATATAGCAAACACATCATCAGGCCTTAGTGAAATCAATCCTTTTTTTCCGGCTGCCTCTTGCACCATGAATTTTTTACTACTAGGATTGTAACCTTGAATCATAAGCGCAAGAAAATTATCACGCATCTTGACCGAAGGTATTCGTAACATGCCCTCCATCTCCGTTTCGTAAAACGAAAATCGCTGACTTGGTGTTAACTTATTAACAAGACTAACCCACTTTTCTACGGAACATGCAATCACACCATCGATGTCCATACTGCATATAATAATATCTATGTGACATTGCATGCAGCTAATGTGATATATACTATTAAAAATATTAAAAAATATACCTGCCAGACGGCTACTACAGCAGGCGACGACGGGGCGTTGACGACCGGCGCTGACGGCGACGGTGACGTCCACTAGTGCGGGGTGACGACGGGCGTTGACGGCCTGTGCTGACGGCGACGGCGACGGTGACGTCCACTAGTGCGAGGTGACGACAGGCGTTGACGGCGGTGCAGACGCTGTCGGGCGGTCTGACGTCGACTGGTGGGGGTGGCGGCGCGGCGTTGTCGGGCGGGGAACGATAGTGCGGCGGCGGCGGGCGGCAGGATCAGATCGGCGCGTCGTCGGCGCGTCGCACGACGCAAACAACTGCATGCGCGACGTGATTGGCCGACGTGCGCTTTGTCGGGAATATTCCCTCAGATAGCGACGGCTCTGGCAGATTTTTTGCCGCGTCGGCACGTACGGATTTTCTATGATTTTTCGCACCGAAAACACCTAAAACACTGCCCGCACGTGACGCAACTTGCGTTCGTAGTCCGTTTTCATTCATCTCTGGCGTGGGGTCCCCGGGCGGGTCCCCGACACGCGCGGCCGAAAGTTGGGTGCATTCCAGCAAACCCAACTGGCACTTGCTGTGCAACCAGGTGGTTTCGGTATGGGCGGAGGGGACCCTCGGTCGTACTTCTCCCGGTCGCATCCCCCAAAGTCGATCATTTTTTTTCCACGGGCAACAGTGACCATGCAGGCCGCG